>JAJOOR010018434.1:0-19933 GCA_036250505.1 Solanum acaule | reverse complement strand
GAATCGTCAGAATTTTATTCTGAGGTCTTTTACCTGAATTTATGACCGAAGTCAACTTTTCAAGTTATAAAATCTCCAAAACAGGGAAACGGGCCTAACACCCAAACGAATGACCAGGCGACCGAACGGTCAGTGCCAGCAAGTCATAAATGACTTGGGGTCGCTACATGAACACTCTAAATGATTGAATGAATGCTTTAATTTAAAAATGACCTAGAGGGTCATTACATTTGTTACATATTGTTTCATAATTTATCGTATTGTATTGTACTGTGTTGTATTGTGTCATACTTAAAACTGTCAAAATGGACTTGTTTCGTTCAGTCGGCCCAACCAAATCCTTGAATTAAGAGGGGTTGAACTTAATTTTTTCGGCCCATTTAGGAAAGAGACTTTTTAGCCTAGCCTCATTTGGCCCACTAGCTTCATAGGCCAACCCGCAAGCCTTAAAGGCTAGCCTGTGGGTTGTGAATTTTAAAAATATTTATATTATATATATATATATATTTTATATATATAAAAGCCAGTAAGAGTGGGACGAACACAATATTATACAGTAGTATAAAGTGTACTACGAAAGCCTTTAATTTTTTCTCTGTCTGGACCAATTTCATTAGCTATAGTCCCTTTATATCCACGTGTAAGGAACTAAAATTATCTCTTCCTTTTGATCAATACAAATTCTCTATTCCTTTCTCTTTAAGCTTGAAACTGACGAGGCTTTTTTCCCTTTCTCTGCATTTATTTTTTCTCTTCAAAGATTTATGTTGTGATGATCGTAAAATACCTACTTTTATCATTCAATTCCTAATGGATATTTGTTTAGTTCTTGGGTGGTGTTTATTAGATTTTCTGATTCTTGAGTACATTATTGTAGAATTTTGTTCTTGCATGTTCCTAATTTGATTTGATTTACTTATGGATACTTGAAAATTGGTGTTCCCCTTCTTATTCTTCTCACTTCTGTCTTTTTTTCTTGGCAAGTTTACATTTTTTATAGTCACAATCTGTTGGGTATTTTGTTTCCACTTCTTTTTATTGTGTATTTTTCTGCTTTTTGAGTAGTTTATTACAATTTTTTGTAATTTCATGATCCTAATTAGGTTTCATTTACTCATGCATGTTTCAAAATTGTTTTGTTTTTACACTCACTTCTTCACTTTCATTTTATTTTTTTTGAGCTTTTCTTTTTTCTTAATATGAATCTTGAGATGTTATTGATGGTTGTTTTTTGGAGGATTGAAGGAACTGGATAAAATAAAGAAGAAATTAAACGAGATGGAAGATGAAGTTAACTTTTATTGTTTATTGCACTTCGCTATTACTTTGGGAAATTTTGATTCTCTCTTTAAAAGTTTTTTTTTTTTTTTTTGCTATTTAGAGTCAATTCTTTTGGCTGATTTGAAATACAGAGTTTTAGTTATTATGTGTTTAAAGCTAATACAATTTGGAATTCCTTGCTGGAATTTTAGGTTTCCTTTGTTTTGATAATTAGTATACTAATTTTAGAAATTTTCAGAAGTTTGGGAGGGATATGCTGGTTAGTTTATTTTGTAAAGGATATCTACTTAGAGTAAAATATTGATGAATTCATCAGCCTTACTTTTCTCTTTTTCTTTTTTCTAATTTATTATGCACTAAAACAATAAGAATACAGTGTATATGTTCTTGACCATGTAGATAATAAGAAGAGAGCAATGAAAAAGCTGAAGTGATTTCAAAAAATAAAAAAATGTATATTTTGATCTTAAAAGTAGTTCGATTTTTAAAAATAGAAAAAGATCACATGAATGTAGTGTGTAGCTCATGTGTTTTTTTGACTCCTTCTAATCATTGCTCTTTCATATCAATATGTTAATATTTATTCATTTGATGACATATTTTAATGGTCTTAGGAAGAAAGTACAAAAGTGGTCAAGCTGAAGGTAAAAATCACCATGTTCTAAGTACCACTAGAAACCTTGTATCTGCTTCTGCTAATAATGAAAATAAGTCACGTTTTTCGACCGTTCTATATGAATGTTATATGGTAACTAATAATCTTATTTTTCACGAGTTCTTTTTAGGCTCATTTAGTGTCCATGCACAAGTAATAATAGAGAAGAACAAGGTAAACATTTTGTAGCACAATGCAATCATAGAAAACATTAGTTTTTAGGATAGAAAATCGAATGTCCATATATGTTCGATGTGTTCTTATTTTGCATAAACAACTTTTAAGTAGTTACTATAGAGTTATAGCAGGCTATGTTGTTCGGACACTCCAAAATTGTTGTCGCATCTGTATCAAATTATTTTAAAATGCACTACTTTTGAAGTATCCGACATAAAGCTTCCGAGTAACATAGATAGCAGGAAGAGGTGTTCTAGCAAATGCAGCAGCAAGTAGAAAGGAATCTAGTAAGCCAAGAGGTGACATTGTTGTTGTGATAAGCCCTATTCTGAAAATCAAAATCTTTAGGAGAACCCCTTGAGCAGAAGAAAAGCAAAGATGACTGCAAAATTTCACTTCTGCCCTCTTGCACTAAGAAAGTATGGATATGATGCCGTCCCTCGACTCAATGCAAAGTATAGCGACAAATATCATTATATGTAGTCAGATTGACCATTCTATTTTCAGGCTGTTTGTAGACTTTCAAGCAAATCGAACAATTTTCTTCTCGAGTGATTGTTGATAATTATTCTTTTGACCGTTCAGGAATATGTTGAGGAAGATATCTACAAGCTGGCAGAGGTATGGTGATTTTCATTCACTATTTTTACTTAAGTTTTCAATTTTAGAGTAACTAAATATAGAGATTTAAAATTTCTTATAGATGTTGTCAAATTAGAGCAATATGAAATATTAAGGGAATTAAGTAGAAGATAGGCAACATGTAAAAAATAGTACAAAAAGAACATTACGTTAGCTGATCATCTACGATTATAGTACCGATATCTAAGCTTTATAGTTGACGTAACTTCTTATATGTTTTTTTTTTGGGAAAAGGGTTCACAACACACCCAAACTATGGGCGAAATTGATGTTACATATATGAACTTTACGGGGGTCCTATGACCCCCCAGACTTACTTTTACTATATTTTTATGGGTATTATTTGCTTAGTTAGACCAACAAGTAGACGAACGTACAAAAGGCGCATGAGGATGGACTTAAAATTAATGTAACCTATATTTATTCGCCACGTAGCAATCAACTTATGACTTTTTTTTTCATTAAATATTCCAATGTAGCCGTTGTTCTTCACTAAAATCTCCATTAAAGACACATTGCCCACTTTCAAAGCTCAAAATCGTTAAAGAGGATTGAAGAGGTAAGTTTGATTATTATTTTTTAAATTTTTTTTTCTCTATATTCGTGTTTAGGGCTTCTAATTTATTGTTCGATTTTTTTGTATAAAATTAGGGTTAGCTATGGAAGAGGTAAAATTGGATTTGAATAAGATTTGTATAGACAATGAAATCGTCTATTGATGGAAATGTTGATTCCGAAAATCTGAAATACACACCCACCAAAATGCAAGCAACAACTTTGAATTAGTTGGTTCAAAGTGAAAGATTTGTGTGATTAAAGTTGAATTTGTGAAAAACAAAGGATGAAAAGTCGCTGATTATTTTCCCCCTTTTCTAACGTTTTCCTCGACTAAGATATTTTGTGAACGCACGTGTAGGTAAGCGTTTAAGTTAGAGTGACTTTCTAGTCTGACTAAGAAAATAATACCCATAAAAATATACTAAAAGTAAGTCTGGGGGGTCATAGGACCCCCGCAAAATTCATGTGTAACAACAATTTCGCCCATAGTTTGGGTGTGTTTTGAACCCTTTTTCCTTTTTTTTCTTTCTCAAATGTACTATGTAATAATTAATGCATATCCTAGAATTGCACCACTAAGATACTGGATTAATGGAAACTCATGCAAGATGATTTAATTTTATGTAGTGATCACGAAGCGATCAGTCAGAGCAAACATATATTTGTAGAAAGCTTAAAAGGTAATAAGCTTATATTAACTCAAAGATGAGGTAAGGAAAGACGCTAAAAGTTCATACACAAAGGAAACATGCTTTAAACAATAGACAACAATTGGTTTAGCTTAGCAAGATCTGAGGTTGGAAAGCTTTAAAAAACAACTTCTAATCTATGCATGTCATAGGGTTATATAGTAGTATTAATATCAAGGGGACCTCATTGTAAAATAGAGACTTAAAACCCAATAGCAGTGAGATATTAGGATAGAAGTTCTACATGTCCATTTGGGGGCGTCCGATAAAATAGGATGATACAATTGAAACGTCACTTATTGCTTCATTTAGTTCGATCCTCGATCTCTTGGTTGATTTGTACATGAAATGAAATGCTATCATGTTATACATTTGTATTTATAGTTGATAGTATAATTGAAGAGAAATGTGGATAAATGATGGCATTAAGAATATTTATGATTATCAACAATTTCATTTTTTATATGCATCTCTATTTAGTATACTTGCTGACCCATTATACATTGTTGTTCAAATGATCCGTCCTCTTGACTTTGCTAAAATATCAACTATGAGTGTTCTTATTCATAGCTTCTCACGTATTAGGTATTTAGAAGTTAGATCATTATCATTGAACATATATGGTAGACTAAATTGATATTAATATTATGTGAAGAATTCTAGGTGTATGATTTTAAATACTTGATAGAAATGTGGCTTGCTAATAGAGGTAGTATATTTTATTCCAACTGATCCACATTAATAGCACTACAATATTTCGATGTCACAATTTACATCGCTAATGCTCATTTTCCCTGTGTGTACTTTCTTGCACATAACCACATACTCATATAGAAATGTCACATGCTTTAATCTTTTGGAATTCATGTGACACAAATAATAAGGTTTATTCAGATTCTAAAAATATTAGAGCTGATTATTGCTTTGTCCCCTTAGAATTTTGATGAGATGCTAGATTTTATATTCAAGATTATTTTCCTTATTTTTAGCGTCACTTTTTCTACAGTCTAAAATTTTATACTTCTTCCAATGGCTATTAATATTCAATGTTTCCCTTATTGTTCGTCTTCTACTCTCATTCCTACTTTGGACTAAATTTTCATTGTTTCCGCTAAAAATATTTTCACATTCTTTTCTATGTACAGGTTTCTAACAAAGGAGATCATATTAAACGAATGAAGGATATGCCTACAACTAATTAGATGGTATCGATAAATAGTCTCAAGTACTCATTAGTTGGTATCTTAAAGAGATTTTTTTGTAATGACACACTGATGTCGGGTCCGTGCTTAGCACGTGCCATGGGCCTTCTAATATATATATTCAATAAGTATTAAAAAAATATAGAATCAAGAAAGTATTCATTCTTCTTTTAACCCCATAATCATTACTGATCAATTCTCATCATTTAACTATACACGAAAGCGTTTAGAACCCTTTACCAATTTCTATTACTCTCAATCAAACAAAGGCATACACGGTTTAATAATGTTTGACAATTGGTTAAGAGGTCCACTTGCCTCAATTAATCAAATAATCACTTCGGAGCTTGAGCTTTCCCTTTTTGTTGGGCCTCTAAGTCAGCACAAGCTAATCAAATAAGTAATTACAATAAGAATTTGGAACCAACAATAGCCATATTAAATATTTTTACAAAGGGGGCAAAATTGGAACAAAAATATAATTTTGAAAACAAAGGGTATATCTGAAAATTTGTACAAAAATGCATTATTCAAAGCATTTGGAACTCATCGATCAAAACCATATCGGAAACGAAGTTGAATCCAACCCACAATCACCATCTCTCCTTAAAACTCAAGTTCTTGAAAATATCCTTAAATTTGAATCTAAAATAGCAATTTAGATGACAAAATCATGCACTAATTAATGAACAATAAAGAGGGGGTGTTGAAATCTGTTACCCAATCGAAGTTTCTTGGAAAAGTCTTTCAAAATCACCTTTATTGAGCTTTTAGGGTTCAAAAATTGAAGAAAATGGAAAGAAATCCCGATTTTCAAAAATAAGACACTGTCAAGAGTCCTTGGCGAACGTGGACTCTCGCCACTTAACTCTTCGCAAACGCGGAGGTCTGGCATCCCGACCCTCCGCGAACGCACGAGTCATCAAACACCAGTTATTAGCAAAATCTTCGAATGTACTAACCAAATATATTACCCAACTAAATTTGACGTTCTGGACTCAATGGAACCATTGAAACACAAATACGAAATTGTAACATCTTGCATATTGAAAGAACTAGAAAGAGCTAGAATTAGAAAGAGTGATTTTTGGAAATAATAAAAATCTGGAAAATTGGTTAAGTTAAGTTTGAGTTTTTGGTCAACTTCAAACGACCATAACTCCTACATCAGGATGAGTTAGGTGTATTTCTAGATATCGTAGGAAAGATCTTGGAATAATCTTTCCAACTCCGCCGAGTTTGCATGATTCCGAGTTCATATGAGTGAGATATGCCCATTTGAAGTTGTGATGTTCAATTAAGGAAAGTCCAAAATGGATTTTTGAATGACATTATGGTCTTTTCCATACCCCATGACTTAATTTCATTTTTGGTAATTAATTGGGGTCTAAACTGATAAGATTCAGTTTACGCTTTTACCATATTGAGTTAAGTTTAAGAGAAGAGAAAAAAAAGGAGAAGGAGCAAGAATCGTTAAGATCTTCAAGAATCGCTTGTGAATTTCGTCAAGGGGTGATCCCTACGAGGTATGTGAGACTGTCATAGCGTTGGGTTTGTTCACCCACGGGCCAAACATGTTTAGTTCAACGAAATTCGTTCTAAAAAAGTTGAAAATTTGATGTTCTAGATGTGTATTCTTGAGTTTGATGTCGTTCTTGAATTGGGCTGATATTGAGAAGTTTCTGAGATCTTTACGTCAAATTATAGAGTTGTTTTGAGTTAGGTTCTTAGATACATTTGCTAGGTATATGAATCTAAAGAGAATTTGGGGAAAAGAACCAAGTTTAGGCGAATTGGGGCTGGAAAACGAAGAAGGAACAAGTTGGGCAAATCTGGGTAGCAGGTGCACGTCACGGACCTGTTCCTCAGATTTGGAAAATCCTCCCTCGCGTCGCAGAGCGATCACGGACCGTTTTGCCTCAAAAATTATTTTCACGACCAAAAATTTAAATATATCTCCGCGTCGCGGACTAGTTTCCCGGCAGTGATTTCTTGATTATTTCTCATGTTTAGCTATCTAAAATCATTCATAAACATAATTAGATCTTTCCTATCACAAATCACAATCCTTGAATCCATAATTCAATTCAAGGAAAGTTAAGAGTCAAGTCAAGAGAAGTTAAGAGTCAAGTCAAGAGAAGTTCATAGAATCTTCCAAAAAGTCTTTTACAAATGTTTTAACTTTGTTTTAAGACTTAAGTTTTGAGTTGAGTAAGAGTAAAGATTGAAGTCATTTCTTCAAAAGAGTATATCGGGACTATGTATTCCCAAAGAGTAAATGTTTTCACATTTTAAACAAGAAAGGAAACTGAGATTTCCAAAAAGAGCCTTTGAGCTAGTTTTCAGTAAAGCGTAAGAGTAAAGTTCATTCTTCAAAGATTATACGGGAACTAAGTATTCCCAAGAGTTAAAATGTTTTCACATTTGAGCAAGAAAGGAAACTGAGATTTATAAGAGAGCTTTTAAGCTAAGTTTTTGAGTAATTATCTCAAACCAAAGAAAGAGTTTTGTTTTTACAAACATATGAGCTAAATATATTTTGGGAGTAGTATTAAGCACCGATATGGGGACGAGTTTGAGTTCAGATAACTCACGTCTCCATAAACCATGTAGCCATTATGGGTAGTAAATGATCATACTTTTTAGATGACTCTTTAAGTGTTTTTTTTGCATAGACTAGTGGATCCACTTAGTTAAGGTGTTCTATATGACGACAAAGTATAGGACAGTTCTGGTAGCATGGGCAAGACGATGTATCACCACATAGGCTCATAGTGGTGGTTGTCGGTTAAAGAAACTCCCACAGAAACTATATTACTTTATTATATGAGTAAAGATGAGTTTTTATTGCATCTTCTTTAACTAACTAAGTTGTTTTCCACTGTTTTACAAGTTTTCTATATATTGCATATGTTTATTGCTTTATATTGAATTAAGTTATTCCGAAGTTGAGTAAAGCCAGGGTAAGTGTTTCTTTCAGATTCTTTTCAAGCCTATGTTGTGTTTAGCATTCCAACTAGCATACTCGTACATTCAATGTACTGATGCTAGTTAGCCTACATCTTCTTATGATGCAGACGCAGGTAACCAGGATCATCACCCAGCGCCTCGTTGATCCAGTTGAGCTCTCAGAGTCAGTTGGTGAGCCTTATTGCATTTCAGAGGACTCCTTTTACTTTGCTTTCAGTATTTCATTGTTAGGATGATCGGAGATCTTATCTCGACATCCCTCTTTGTTTTAGAGGCTTCATAGGCAGTCAGACAGTTAGTAGTTTAGTCGTCTTTACATTGTTATTTCTTATGTTAAGACTTGAGTTGCCACTCTAGCCAAGTTAAATGTTGACTTTTAAACATTCTAAGTTATTTTATTTAACGATTGAGTAAGTGCATTTGATCATTGTAATAATGCTTAGAGTCTTCCGCTGAGTAAGTCAGGTCAAGGGTTCGCTTGGGGACAACAATGGTTATTGAGTGCCAGCCACGTCTGGGGTGTAGGCTCATGGCGTGACAAACTTAGTATCAGAGCACAGAGTTCAAGATTCCTAAGGAGTCTATGAAGCCGTGTCTGTAGAGTCCTAGTTATCGGTGTGAAGCGCACCACATCTATAATTAGGAGGCTACAACATTTAGGAATTCCTTCACTTCTTTCATTACTCATTTCTTGCGATAAAGTGTATCTCTATAAAAGTATCTTTCTAACTCATGCTTACGCGTAACCGATTGTGAGCTGACCTATGGTCGAGAGTGCCTTCATGAGGCGTTTCTTTCCTCGTGAGCTAAGAGAACCAAAGAGATGGTTGCTAACAAGAGGAGTATGATGAGTTTATTCGTTGTTGGGTTGACTCATTTGTCAAGTAAGGAAAGTAAGGCAACCATGCTAATAGGTTACATGAGCATAGAGAGGCTAATGATCCATGTGCAACAAATTTAGGAGGACCAGTTGAAGGATAAAGAAGAGTTTAAGAATAAGAGAGCTAAGACATCAGGAAATGAGTTCAGGCAATAAAAGAGTAATGCGAACCAGTCTTCTTTCCAACATAAGCAGAAAGGACCTGCTCTATCATCTGCTAGTGCACCTGCACCAAGGAACAAATGTGAGTATAATAATCAGAATTCTCTGAACTTCAGAGCTAGACCTGCGCATTCGCAAGGTAGTAAGGCACAAGGGGGTACTAAGACTCCAACATGTGCTAATGTGGTAGGAGCCACTCAGGGGTGTGTCGTGATGGCTCCACTTGTTGGTTCAAGTGTGGTCAGAACGGTCATTTTATGAGAGAGTGTCCCTAGAACAGGTAGAGTAATGGTAATGCAGGCAATACAACCCAGTCTTCTTCAGTTGCTCCACCAGATAGAGCTGCATCTAGATAAGCTACTTCAGGAGCAAGCGGAGAAGGAAACCGTCTTTATGCTATCATTAGTCGCCGAGAGCAAGAGGATTCGCCAGATGTTGTCACTGGTATGATCCAAGTCTTCAATTTTGATGATCTTCTTGAGCAACTTCTTAAGCCCTTCAGTGTTTCTACACATGTTGGTAAGTCTATTCTAGCATAAATAGTCTACCGTGATTGTTCCGTATCCGTTAATCACAAGAATACCATGGCTGATTTAGTTGAGTTAGACATAGTAGATTTTGATGTCATTCTAGGTAAGAACTGGCTTCATGCCTGTTATGCATTAATAGATTGTAGAACTCGAGTAGTTAAATTCCAGTTTCTAGTGAATCAGTTATAGAGTTGAAGAGCAGTTCAACAGTGCTTAAGAGTCATTTTATTTCGTACCTTAAGGCGAGAAAGTTAGTTTTCAAGGGTGTGTCTATCACTTAGTCCTATTTAATGACTCTAGTGTTGAGATACCTCTTATTCAGTAGTAAAAGAGTTTCTAGAAGTCTTTCCAGATGATCTTCTTGGAGTCCCTCCTGAGAGAGAAATAGACTTCGATATAGATATTATTCTTGATACTCGTCCTATCTCTATTCCACCGTATAGCATGGCACCATCAGAGTTGAAAGAGTTAAAAGAGCAGTTGAAAGAGCTTTTAGAGAAAGGTTTTACTCGACCAAGTATCTTACCTTAGGCGCTTCGGTCCCATTTGTAAGAAAGAAAGATGGTTCATATAGGATGTGTATAGATTACCGTCAGTTGAACAAAGTTACAATTAAGAATAAGTATCCTCTTTCGAGAATTGATGAACATTTCGATCACCTTTAGGGTGCTACTTGTTTTTCTAAGATAGACCTCTGATCTGGCTACCATCAGTTGAAAGTAAGGGAGTGTGATATTCCTAAGACAGTATTCAGGACCCGTTATGGTCATTATGAGTTTTTGGTCATGTCGTTCAGTTTAACCAATGCACCTGCAGTGTTCATGGACCTTATGAATAGATTATTCAAGCCTTATTTAGATATGTTTGTTATCGTGTTCATTGATGACATTTTAATCTATTCGAGGAATAAGGAAGATCACGCTTGTTATCTCCGAATAGTTCTCCAAACTCTAAAGGATAGAGAGTTGTATGCCAAGTTCTCTAAGTGTGAGTTTTGGGTTGAGTCTATGGCATTCTTAGGCCACATTGTTTCCGGTGATGGAATTAAAGTTGACACTCAGAAAATAGAGACACTGCAGAATTGGTCTAGACCCACATCCCCAACTGATATTAGGAGTTTCTTGGGTTTGGTTGGATATTATATAAGGTTCTTAGAGGGGTTCTCGTCTATTTCGTCTCCTTTGACCAAGTTGACTCAGAAAGTAGTGAAGTTTCAATGGTTTGAAGCTTGTGACAAAATCTTTCAGGAATTGAAAAAGAGGTTGACTAGTGCCCCAGTATTGACCTTACTTGAAGGTACTCAAGGTTTTGTTGTGTGTTGTGATGCATCTAGAGTTGGTTTGGTTTGTGTGTTAAAGCAGAATGGCAAAATTATAGCTTATGCCTCCAGACAGTTGAAAGTTCATGAGAAGAAGTACCCAACGCATGATCTATATTTGGCTGCCGTAGTATTTACTTTGAAAATATGGCGCCATTATCTTTATGGTGTTCATGTGGATGTGTTCACCGATCACAAGAGTCATTAGTATGTGTTTAGACATAAAGAGCTTAATCTCAGACAGAAGAGGTGGTTAGAATTACTCAATGATTATGACATGAGTATTCTTTATCACCCAGGTAAGGCTATTATTGTTGTTGATGCCATGAGCATGTTATCTATGGGTAGTACCGCCTATTTTGAGGAAGATAAGAAAGAGTCAGCAAAAGAGGTGCATAGACTTGCATGACTAAGAGTTCGACCAATGGATTCCACAGAAGGAGGAGTAGTGATGATGAATGAGGCTGAATCATCATTAGTGTCAGAAGTAAAAGAGAAGCAAGACCAAGATCATTTATTGCTTGAATTAAAGGCAAGTGTTCATAGGCAAAAAATGATGGCTTTTGAACAATGGGGAGATGGTGTTTTGAGGTATCAATGTAGATTGTGTGATTGATTTCAAGGGTAATTTGGATGATCACCTACCTCTCATTGAGTTTGCGTACAACAATAGTTACCACTCTAGCATCTAGATGGCTCCTTATGAAGCTCTTTATGAGAGAATATGTAGATAAGTTGGTGAAGCTGGGTTGATAGGATCAGACTTAGTTCATCAAGCTATGGAGAAGGTGAAAGTGATTCAAGAGAGGTTGAAAATAGCGCAGAGTTGTCAGAAATCCTACACTGATGTTAGGAGAAGAGGGTTAGAGTTTGAAGTAGATGATTGGGTATATCTTAAAGTTTCACCCATGAAGGGTGTTATGAGATTTGGTAAGAAGGGGAAACTTAGTCCCCGATATATTGGCCCTTACAGGATATCAAAAAGGGTTGGTAATGTAGCTTACGAGTTGGAGCTACCACAAGAGTTAGCCGCGGTTCATCCGGTATTTCACATCTTCATGTTGAAGAAGTGCATGGGCGATCCTTCATTGATTATACTAACTGAAGATATTGAGATCAATGATAGCTTATCTTATGAAGAGATTTCGGTTCAGATTTTAGATAGCCAAGTTCGCAAGTTGAGGACTAAGGAGGTAGCATCAACCAAAGTTTGGAGAAAACAATTTGTTGAGGAAGCTACTTGGGAAATTGAGGAAGATATGAAGAAGAGATATCCACATCTCTTCGAATTCGGAGAAGTTCCAAATTAAGGTACTAATCCTTTTCTTGGCTTTTATTTATAAGATTAGCATGTTGTAATTTCATTGCTTATTGGGTGTTTGCGCTGAATGTTAAATGTTACACCCTTAGCCTAGTAAGAGTAATCTCATTCGAGGACGAATGTTCCCTAGGGGGAGATATTGTAACATCTCGCAAATTGAAAGAACTAGAAAGAGCTAGAATTAGAAAGAGTGATTTTTGGAAATAATAAAAATCTAGAAAATTGGTTAAGTTAAGTTTGAGTTTTGGTCAACTTCAAACAACCATAACTCCTATATCAGGATGAGTTATGTGTATTTCCAAATATTGTAGGAAAGATCTTGGAATAATCATTCCAAATCCGCCGAGTTTGCATGATTCCGAGTTCGTATGAGTGAGATATGCCCATTTGAAGTTGAACTGTTCAATTAAGGAAAGTCCAATGCAGATTTTTGAAGAGCATTATGGTCTTTTCCATACCCCATGACTTAATTTCGTTTTTTGGTAATTAGGGTCTAAACTGATAGGATTCAGTTTACTCTTTTACCATATTGAGTTAGGGTTTTAGAGAAGAGAAAAAGAAGATGAAAAAAGAAGAGAAGGAGTAAGAATCGTCAAGATCTTCAAGAATCGCTTGTGGATTTCGTCAAAGGGTGATCCCAACGAGGTATGTGAGACTTTCATAGCGTTGTATTCGTTCACCCACGCGCTAAACATGTTTAGTTCAGCAAAATTTGTTCAAAAAAGGTTGAAAGTTTGATGTTCTTGATGTGTATTCTTGAGTTTGATGTCATTCTTGAATTGGGCTGATATTGAGAAGTTTCAGAGAACTTTACATCGAATTATAGAGTTGTATTGAGTTAGGTTCTTAGATACATTTGCTGGGTGTCTGAATCTAAAGAGAATTTGGGGAAAAGAACCTAGTTTAGGCGAATTGGGGCTGGAAAACGAAGAAGGAACAAGTTGGGCAAATCTGGGTTCCAAGTCCGCGTCGCGGACCTGTCCCTCAAATTTAGAAAATCCTCCCTCACGTCACGGAGCGGTCACATACCGTTCTACTCAAAAATTTAAATACATCTCTGCATCGCGGATTGGTTTCCAGGCAGTGATTTCTTGATCATTTCTCATGTTTAGCTATCTAAAATCGTTCCTAAACATCATTAGATCTTTCCTATCACAAATCACAATCCTTGAATCCATAATTCAATTCAAGGAAAGTTAAGAGTCAAGTCAAGAGAAGTTAAGAGTCAAGTCAAGAGAGATTAAGAGTCAAGTCAAGAGAAGTTCATACAGTCTTCCAAAAAGTCTTTTACAATGTTTTAACTTTGTTTAAGACTTAAGTTTTAAGTTGAGTAAAGAGTAAAGATTGAAGTCATTTCTTCAAAAGAGTATATCGGGACTATGTATTCCCAAAGAGTAAATGTTTTCACATTTTAAACAAGAAAGGAAACTGAGATTTCCAAAAAGAGCCTTTGAGCTAGTTTTCAGTAAAGCGTAAGAGTAAAGTTCATTCTTCAAAGACTATACGGGAACTAAATATTCCCAAGAGTTAAAATGTTTTCACATTTGAGCAAGAAAGGAAACTGAGATTTACAAGAGAGATTTTAAGCTAAGTTTTTGAGTAATTATCTCAAACCAAAGAAAGAGTTTTGTTTTTACAAACATATGAGCTAAGTATATTTTGGGAGTAGTATTGAGCACCGATATGGGGACGAGTTTGAGTTCAGATAACTCACGTCTCCATAAACCATGTAGTCATCATGGGTAGTAAAGAATCATACTCTTTAGATGACTCCTTAAGTGCTTTTTTTCATAGACTAGTGGATCCACTTAGTTAAGACGTTCTATATGACGACAAAGTATAGGACAGTTCAGGCAGCGTGGGCAATACGTTGTATCACTACTGTCGCACCCTATTTCGAACTGGCCGAAACAGTTCACAACATAATATGGTTGACACTTTGATTTTGAAAAAAAAAATTGTTTTGTTTGTTTTAGAGTCGCCACCTACATTTTAAGGAAAATATTAGGAAAACCAATGTTTATGTATGTAAATGTAAACTCTGTTTAGATTTGTGAAACCAATGAGATTCTGAGTAAGGGTTTTGGTTACTCGAGGGGAAGGTGTTAAGCACCCCTCAGAGCCTATCCGAAGATAGTCCTTAAACTCAATTTAGGAAAATATAATTAGGTAAACTTGTTTATTTATTTGCTTTAAAATCAATGGTAAGTAAATTTTATTAGTTTAAGAAAAAGAGTAAAATACAAGGTACGACATATATATGTCTATTAGATAAAATTACAGTAGTATGTTTATCATACGGTAAGAATAAATAAATAAATAAATGCGCTAAAAGTGTATGACAATTTTATGTTAAAAAAATATATAGATGTGTCTTATATAAATGTATCCAAAATAAATATTAAGTTAAAGGATAGGAAAATTTGTTGTTTTATTTATATAGAATTAAGATGTGAAATAAAATAAAATGAGATAGTAGTCGAGTTGCAAACATGTTGTAAAATAATGTGTATATGTGTAGGGATTTATAAATTATAAAAAAAAGTAACATTTGTAAAAGTGATAGTAGATATGAGAAAAAAATAATATGAAGTGTATCAAAATAATAAGTTACATATAGAGAAAACTAAAAAAATATAGAATTTGTACCTTTTTGCGTATGACATATATATGTATGTACCTTGTATTTTGAACCTGTTGGCATATCTAAAATCTTGAAATAACATGTTAAGAAATTAAAATGTTTTAGCAATATTTGATTTGAAAAGTGATAATAGTAAATATAATTTCAAAAAGGGGTGATGTAAAAAATATTAAATGGGCCTAACTATTGGGACTTATTCTATAGTTATATTTATTTTTTGTTAAAAATATATAGGCCTACTTTCTTACTTGTTTTCTTAAAAATAGGTATTTCTAAAGGGTAAATATCTTAGCCTTAAATATATTTCTAAAGGGTAATTACTTTAGCCTTTAAACTAGTTTCAAATTTATTTTGAGAGTCTTAAATTATAAGTTTTTCTTAACATAAAGGCCTAAGTAAGGGTCGATAAGTAAAGCCAATAAACATTTGGTCCTTCTCAAAATAAATAACTTAAGCCGTATGTATCTCTCAAGACTACAAAAGGGTAATAATTCTAGCAAGCCTTATATCATCCATTTTGGCCTTTTAAAATCACGTTTCTTCTTTCCTTTTGGGAATAGTGTTTGAAAACACTTTTGGATTCAAACTATTGCACTTTTAAACTCTCAAAGTATAGTGGTTAGTTCCAAAAAAAATTATACTTTTAGATCTCACAAAATGGTGTTCGAAACTAAAAGAAAAAGACCTCATTTTTACACAAAGAATATCCGCGATTTTAAAGCTAAAAATCTGCATTTTTGAACCTCAAAATCCGCATCATAAGACTCTCATAACAAAGCATTTTTTGTTTCAAAAATACACATTTTCGCACCTAAAATCTACACGTTAAAAGCTGCAATTTTTACCTCATGAAATCTGGAATTTTTAAAAGCTAAAATCGGCACTTTCAAACCTGAAAATCTGCATTTTTAAGTTCTAAAAAAGCTGCTTGATAGAGCATGTTGAAACTGCATTTTCCGCGCTAAAATCTGCAATTTTGAAGCCAAACTAACTTACCATAAAAACTCTTGTAACGTAGCATTTTTTTGTTAAAAAAAATACACATAAAACCTGCACTAAGGCTGTTGTACAGCTGCAGTTTTTTAGCTCTCAAAATCTGCAATTTTCAAGTTAAACATTTGCACTTCAAAGTTCACAAAAAGGTTGTGTTTTGAGCCTCAGAAAACTTGCGACTTTTACACTCAAATTCCTCCTCTTTTGAGCTCAAAATTCAGCATTTTCAAGCTCAAAACGCTGTACTTTTGAGCAATAAAAATGCACTTTCTGGCTTCTACTAAAGCTTCAAAATCTGCCACCAATATCTTAAGAAATCTTTTCAAAAGAAGACCCTTTTGTAAAAATCTTTTCTGTAACTCAAAAGAAAATGTTTAACAAGGCAACTAGGGACTAATTAGCAAGCTTTACCCATCTTAAGCACACATAAGCCACAAATATCCAAAAAGAAGGCAAGCGGTCGGTCTTGCTGTCACTAGTTGATTTCTACGAACCCGCACAAAGAGCAATAACCCAAGAAAAATATTGGTGATGAATACATAAATGATGTAGTCAAGAAAAAAATAATAATAATAATAACAATATATGTATATATAGACAAATCGATGTAGTTAGAGTAAAAGAAAGGTGAGGAACTGAAGATTTTAGACTCCTATCCCTTATGGGCCGATTGTAAGCCCGGCTCTATGACGGAACCGACGACGAAATGCGGATGCTAAACTCGATTGAAAACACAGCTGCTAATGCTTTTCCGATATGAGCCAGGCCAGAGTCGTGTTACAACTCCAGACGCGCTCCCAAGTGTACATGTATAAAAAATAAAAATAAAATTAGCACGACCATAAGCAAAATTAGTGAACACAGAGTGATACAAATACTTCACCATTTTTTCGAAGCTAAGCAAATGTCCTAATAATTCAATATGGTTAGTCATTCACGTTTTAGGTAGAAGAACTTACACCACGTGTAATAAAGTTGTCAGGCAATTAGCTATCCAAACAAATCTAAACTTAAGTGTTATGACTTACTAAACATAAAAATAAGCAGCAACAGTACATCACAAGAAGTACATCCTGACTAACAATATACTTGTTGTCTAGCTAAGGATATTATTCTTCTTTTATCGAGCAGTTCATGGTCTTAACAAGAGACAAATATGACAAGACTTTAGACATTTGTTCCTAATTTAGGTGGTTCATGATATCGGCTGATCAACTAAGAAGGTATTAATGGAATGAAACAAAGGAAAGCATGCTATGAACATATATGAATGTAGACTTCTTTAAACTCAGACTTTTAGCGTTTCAATTCAATATTTTCTCAGCAAATGACGAAAAATGACTTTAAACAAAGATATGACATGATTCGACAAATTTCGACCATGAAGATAAACCAAAATCATCTAATGCATATTTACTAGATAAAATGAAGCATTTCATTGCATAACCTGTTAATACATAGATATAACATAAACTTCATGTGTTATCGCTCCGGGATACATCAAACTTATTAAACTAGATTGTACATGACCTCAAAATCAATTTAGCATATAAATTTTAATGGTAGCAAACACGTATTGGTGTAAAGAATTCAATCTCTTTTCTACTTTACAAAATAAAATGATCCCACTATTGACCCAAATGCAACAGCCATGTCAAACCACATACCATTACTGAAAATGACCATTGTATTTAAGGAAGAAGAGGCAATTTTAGGATCAGAACCTTGTCACTTTCCGAGCAAAATAACCATTGGCATTGAATCAAGTCATGTATAAAATGAGAAATTCGACCAGTCATTACCAAAAATAAACAAAGGAACCACACACTACTCTTAGTAAAAATTGAGGCAAACTTCAAGTGGGTTCATAATTACGGACATCTAAAAAAAAAACTTAACAAACAAGGCTAAAACAAGAGGATTACTAACTGAAATAAAGAAGAACAAAGAAATAAAAATTATCAAAAACACATAACATTAACTGATGTCTAAGAGATAGGTCGACCAACTTAGATAAGATACGTCTAGTTCGGTAAGATCAATACCAGTAAGTAGAGGTTTCAAAACTTAAGATGAAGCTTAACGGAACCATTTTTTATACTTATGTAATAAGTTACGACAAGACGAGCTAGATGCCTTATGATTAAGATAAAAAAAAAGGAGAGGTAATTTTGTTAAAGCGACAGTCAAGCAAGTAGAAGGATGTATCAAAACAGAATCAAGGCTAAGGATGAAACACACTCAACATATGCTCGATTGGACAAATTTAAGACGCATAACAACAAAGGGCATACTAACACTCTTGTTGGAAGGAAACAAGTTGCAGGACAGTCAATCTATAAACCCATTTTTGAAGCAGATTTAAACAAAGAAATATTAACACAGATCGTGCAGCTGCAAACGATTAGCAGCCTGGTTGAAACAAAATAACTTACAAACAAAACCTACAGCAAACAGAACAGAAAATGTTTTCTTGAAATTAAATAACAGAGAAACAAAAAAGGAAGAAGATTACCTCGTGTTGAGCAACAAACTAGAGCTTTGACGTCAAGATTCAAACTTAAAACTCCCTCTTCAACTTAAAAGAAAAAAAACGGACACAGAGAATAAAAGAGAATAACTCGTTCACGGATTTTTCAGTTGATTCTTGGATCTTCTTACTTGTTTTCCTCCCTGTTTCTGGATTATTTTTGGATGTTCCCCCCGATCATTTCCGAATTGGAAGACGCCTACCTTTTATAGGCGAAAAATCGGATTCAAGATACGAATTGAAATCAAAATATTTACTGGAAAATAGAGAACTACTGCTACAGAGCAAATCAACGTCACTTTTTCAGGTTTTGGAGCCGTTGGGATCAGGCATAGGCGGCGTAGGGGTTTCTTTTCATCAGAAAAGGATGATGGAGGAGACATAAAGCAAGGAACCGCCGAAAATTGTTGTTTTTTGGCAGTCAATGACCGTTCTTTGATGGGACGAAGGAGTGACGGGCATGGGGAAAGGCAGTGCCTGGGGAAGGAGGAGAAGTTGTGAGGCGATGGGGAATGGATGGAGTTGGAGACCGCCGGATATTGTTGTTTTCCGGCGGTCCATGGCCGACCTTGATGGGAGAGGTCAAAAGAGGCATGGGGAAGGAGGAGAAAGAGTGAGGCGTCGTAGGTGTGGGGAAGAAGAACGTTTTTGGGAAAGGAAAAAGATTTTTTCAGGCGATGGAAGTTGTACTTATTTTGGGAAAAGATGAAAAACTTGGGATTTAATTTAGGTCGTCCGATCGTTTGATAGTACGGTTAAAATAAATCAGAAATTAAAAGAAAAGTTATATATATATATATATAAATTACAGTAAATACAGAAATTACAGAAATTACAGAAAATATAGAAAATACCAAATACAGAAAATACAGTAAACACAAAACTTAATATAGCAGAAATCGGCAAGGTAGCAGAATAGCAGAAAATCAGATTTTTGTAAATCCTACTCAGTACTCCCTCTTACTCGTTCTGGTCATGTTTATCTTATATGTGTCCTGTTTTTTTTTTTTTTTAAATGTTACTATCCCGTTCATTTCTTCCTTTTAACCTGTATTCTTAAAAACTTCTTCATTAACCCCACCCCGGAAAACGACCAATAAGATGTCATGTGAATGTTGCGGACTTTTTAAGGCCTTATAAATATCCTAGGAATTTACAGGTTAATCCATCGTTGTTATTAAGAAGTTAAAAGTCTAACCATATACTAAGGGTAGTTTTACAAATATCTTTACATACATACTTAACATTAATTTAAAACAAACAAACATAATTTACATATATTTTTAGGGAAAATACAGGAACCATAAAGACTTACATGACTTAGACTGAGAGAGGTTTCCCTTTCGGGAACCCCGACCGACTCTTACACACTTAAACAAAA
>JAJOOR010018433.1:0-30591 GCA_036250505.1 Solanum acaule | reverse complement strand
GATCATTAAAATTGAGTCAACGGAAGGATTGGTACAAGATATTGGGAGTGTCAAAGACATCATCTGTATCAGAGATCAAAAAGGCATACAAAATGCTTGCTCTGCAATGGCATCCTGAAAAGAACGTTGACAATAGAGAAGAAGCAGAAAACAGGTTTCGTGAAATTGCAGCTGCATATGAGGTTTGTTTTTGTTTTCTTTTCCATTATTTTCAACTGAGGAATGGATGAAGAAGATGAAGTGGGAAGGAATTGGAAAGTCTTTGGAGGCGGAGCGGAATGTTTGGAGAGTGAATGACGAGCTTGCTGGATATATGCAGAAGTGGGAGAATTTGACCCATGTTGTGGTAATGAACGCAGTATCTTGTGCCTACCGACCAGGCAGTGAATTCTCAGACGATGATCAAAGGTTGGGTATTGGAAAAGGGATTGTTCGCCACAAGGCTGATTAAGCAAAAGCCAAGCAATATGGGTAAATCACTTTGAGTTCTTTGTGGCATGTGCTACTCTATTGTGTAGTTGTAGTATGACTTTCTAGAAATATGAGTTTTATGTTGTTGTATCAGATCCTTACACGTTTGAATTGTCTTAAATAGAAATAGAAGATAAAACTTTCTGATAAATGCTTGGAGTGCATTTGGCTATCAATAATTTCTCTTGAGATCTTATTTTCTGGGAATGAAAGACTTAATGCTGCATCCCAACAATTTTCTGGGAATGAAAGACAAATGCTGCATCTCAACAATTTAGATACACTGCAGTTACAAGTACCTGTTCGGCTGTTCCATATGATCTACTTGATTTTAAGAAAAATAGTAAATTGTGGAAGTTAGTGATATTCAATATGCCCGTGAAGCTTGTGATAAATGTGACCCAATAGTCAACATAGAAAAGAATCACAAATCACGTTAGCATGTTTTTTGCTGGAATACAATCTATGAGCCTAAGAGGGTTTTTTTTTAGGTATCAAAGTCTCTGTCTCAAGAACCATGTAGTTCTTGGTGACTATTCAATAATCGCACACAATTGTGGGTCTCTATCTTACTTACTTAATCAATATGTTACACCAACATCATATAGCAAGTCCACCACTACCAGCGTTTGGAAAAAATATTTTATTAGGCTGGAATTACTGTCAAAAGGATATATTTTGGAAACCTTATATTAATTTTTGGAATGATTCATGGGTTCAACCTAATATTACTATCAGTAAGCAAATAATCTTTGTTATATTGCATTTACATTATTATTAGCTGTTCTAATATATTTTTTTATTCTGATTTCTGACCAATGATGTTGCAACTAAATTAGCCCTCTATTTTCACCATTTGTATCAATTATGATTATGCTCCTGTAATTCTTTTGCAATTGAGTTCATATTCCAGCTAGAAAGATTCTTGTTGATGATTGCACCCTAGCAGAAATCACAATAGACAAATCAACCAACAACGATTATTGGTCGAGTGGTAAGTATTCTTTAATTCTTAATTAGAGACCTCAATCAAAGTCAACTCCTAGATATGTAGTTGTCTTTAAAATAAAATGTTGTATTTATACTAACAATACATTACAATAGGTAACAATCATCCATACAAGCTGTAACTGCAGACCTTTATCCTGTTGCTATATCTCCAAAGTATATAACAATGTGAGCTTCTCAAACCATAAACTTTTGTGCAGGCAGAAGATAATGTAAGTAAGGGTAAGTTTCTTCTTGCTGTTTTTGAAAACATTTTTCCCAAGCTAGGGGTCTATCAGAAACAGTCTCTCTACCTAACCTTGTGTGAGTAAGGTTTGCGTACATTCTACCCTCCCCAAACCACTAGTGGGTAACTCTGGGTATGTTGTTGTTGTTACCTTTCAATGTTATATTGATTAGACGAGTGGTCATTTAAGATAAAATAGTTTGAAAATATTATGTTAGTGCATAGTGACACAGCTGGCTGAATGTGTATACCAATGTGTTAACAGATCGCATTGCGTAAGATTCATTTAAGGGGATGCGCTCCCTAACATGACCTGATCCTGAAAGTTTTAGTTAAGCGTGAAATGATCCTATTTAACCTAAATTCAAGTTGCGTAAGACTCAGGGATGTGCTCCCTAACATAACTTGATCTTGAAAGTTTTAGTTAAGCATGAAAGTATCCTAATCAACTTACCACCATACGTTGTTGATAAAATTGTTCATTAATTTGTACCATAGTATTAACATTATTGTTGGTCCCAATTTTTATAATCTTTAACAAAAATTGAAAGCAAGTGATAACATGCGCGATTGGCTAAGTTGGAGGGGACCTTAAGGGGATCATGACGTCGTACTAACATGGCTATGGGGGAGACTAAAAACCGACATAATTAGGATATTGTTTAAAGAAATTCAAAATATAAAGAAATAAACATACGAAGAAGTCTCAAAGGATTCAACATCGTCAATTATATTTACATAAAAAGTAATGTTGACTGTGTATATAGGAATATAATTTTCAATGAATAGGATTCAAATTAACCCCCTTATGCTACCCTAGCTCTGTCCCTACTAATTAACGGGCTTAGGTTGGCTGGTGGTGTGATTTCCGTCCGGAAGAATTCAATTGTACCCCCTCCCTTACCTTTACCTCCACCCTTGATCGTGATGGGTGCTAGATTTTTCTTTGCTCGATCACCTCAGTACAGGTACTCAGTTTGAGATTCGGCTAATTCAAATTTGTCTGGAAAGTTTGACTTTATTTCCAAAGATTAATTCTAAAACCTCTTATTAAAAATTAAACGATACTTATCACTAAGCAACAACTTAATTTTTTGGGGTTGTAATAAGTGCAACTTGACATAGCTCAACAACATAACTTTAAACATGCTATATTGTTGGTCAATATAAACTCTTCATCCATCCATCAAGAGCACTATAGTGCAACTTGATATAGCTCAACAACATAACTTTAAACATGCTATATTGTTGGCCAATATAAACTCTTCATACATCCATCAAGATCACTTTTATAGTGTAAAAGGAAAATGATTGATTATGAAAACTCCAAATTAGGTTTTCCTTATCTAGTAAAACCGACCCAACAAATTAGGAAGGTGAGGTATGGAATTTTCCTAAATACCAAATATTACTATCTTGTTTATTATTACACGTAAACAAAGACACACTTGAGAATTCTTTGAAGAAATGTGACAAATATTATCTAGTGTCTAGTCAAATTCTAAAAGAGATATACCAAATTTCTTTTTCCCTATTATATATGCCCCCTTCACCCACCCCACACACCATGTCAAAAATAGTGACATAATCAGAAATTCAGACCAGGAAATTAAAAAAAATATTACAAATAAGATTTAATATTATATTTCGAGTTGACTGGTTACATAAAGTCACTTAACTACTGAGAATCATATAAAAAATCAAATTAATTTTTAAGTTTTGAACTAATAAAAAAGTCGTTCAACCATTGAAAATGATATAGCATATATAATAACTTTTCTTTATTTTGTAACATAAAAATCACTATTTCACCGAATATTTTCTTAGCTGAAAGTGTATTTGCGACACACGATATTTGAAGCCAAGTAACTAATAAAAAAAGCATAAAACCATTTAAACCAAAATTGCAATATCCTACCAATGAACCCGACCCGTATTACATAGAAAAAGTCACTATGCTCTGATGTAAAGTCGGGTTCAATTTGGATCAATATATTTACGCAGAGCATAACTATATATATATATATGAATGTTATTAGTATATATTTTACAGTTTTAAAAAAAAAGTATATATTTTAAATTTATAATTTTAAAAATATAATAATTTAATAATAAAAAATAAAACTCGTTAAATTTTAAATTTTGAATCCACCTAGCATCGTGTACAGATACATAGAATCTCTCATTTTGTACTACACCTAATTTACTCACACGTTTAAGATGGAGAAAATTTAAGTTGTCATTTTCATTATTAGAATGCCCCTCCACTTGCAAACGCAAAAAATGATGGTCAACTATCAAGTTAGTGTGAAATTCCCATTTAATTTCACTTTTTATTCTTCATGTATAGAGAGTTGAATAGTAGTTTTTTAACTTTGGAGAACTACTATTCACACTCTATTTCACTTTTTGATTATTTTATTATTATTTTATAATTAACACATTATTTTTCATATAAAACCATTAATTAAATATTTAATATACGTAATTCTTTTTAAATGTAATATAATATTTTTTTAAAATATATTATTTTAATATATACTATTTTCATCTCGAAATAATAATATTTTTATTTTAAAAAAAATTTCGTCACTTTAATATGATTTGATATTATTATTAATTGTCACTCTGATGAATGCACAAAATTAAAATGATAAGATGAATTTTTTAATTTAAAAATACAATGTATAACATAATAATTTAAATACGAGATAACACAATACATAACATAATAATTTATCATAACAATTTTGGTTGCAATTTATGTCTACTAATTTGTATATTATATAATATTTATTTGGAATTTATGTTATTTAGAAATTTAGAATAAAAATAAAATTTAAATTAAATAAAAAAATTGAAAAATAAAATTTATATTACATCTAAATTATACAATGTGATTATTTGAAAAAATGAAAAGAAAATTATATTATGAAATAAGAAAATAAGAATGAAATAGAAATAATAATATAATATTGAAGAGAGAAAAAAGATTCCGTTTTAGAGAGTAAAATAGATAATTGTGTTGGAGTTGATTGTATGAAAAAATAGAGAACTCTATATTTGGAGAGTAAAATAGAGGGTAGGGTTGGAGATGCTCTAAGTTTAAATAATCAAACTAACATTATCAGTTGGAGTTGTGACGAGACGAATAAAATTCCTCTATCATTAATAAAGGTGTTAGATTTGAGCTTTGAAATAAAAACAAATATCATTGTAATAATAATTTTCTTCTTTAGTGGTCAACTATCAAGTCAATGTCACTACTAAAAAACTGCTAAAAAATGACGGAAGGAAAAGCGACAAACGACGTTGCTCCAAAAAAGCGACGCCAATTGCCACACTGTTCGTTGCTTTTTGATAAAAATATATTTTTTTAAAATTATTTTACAAGAAGCGACGAATGACATCTCTTAGTCCGCCGCCTTTTTTCGCAGATTTTTGCGCCAAATATATATATAATTAATGATTAATTATTTAATATAGGTAGAGACGGTGTCCGTCGATTTTTATTAAAATAATTATTTATAAATTAAAATATAACCACACCGTCCATCACTTTTAACTAATTTAATTGATTACTTATTTTTTTTTGAATGCGACGAACGACATCTCTTAATTCGTCGCTTTTTAGTCAAAATATATGGTCAAACATTTAAGAAAGCGACGGACGGCGTCTCTTAGTCTGTCGCTTTTTGATCAAAATTTTGGTCAACTATTTTAAAAAAAGCGACGGATAAAGAGACGCTGTCCGTCGTTTTTCTTAAAATATCTTTAAGACAGATATGGATTTTCTCATTTTCTCCTCTCTTTTCTCTCTTTTTTCTTCTTTTTTCTCTATTATTCTCTCCCTTCTCTCTATCATATCCATCGGCTGTCTGCGCCCCCACAGTTGTCGTCGCTGCCTGCGCCGCCGTCGTGCCGCTTGCTGCCAGCCGCTGCTCTCTTCTTTGTTAAGGTTTGAGTTTCATTTTAGTTTTTTTTTTTTCAATTCTAGTAATTATAATTGATTTGTTGGTTTGTATATTATTGTTTTAGTTTGTTGGGTTGTGTTATTGTTAATTTGATTTGATTATTATTAGTTAGGTAGAGAATTTGAGATTTTTTATTTTAAGATTTTATTTTAAATTGGGTATTGTTACACTACAAGAGAACACGTCATTACGTTGAAAAAAAGAAGAAGATAATTTGTGGTTTTAAAATTAAAGATATGTATAGTTCTTAGTCTTAAACTTGTTGTGTAGAATGTTGAAATTAAAATGTCATTTTCATATTGTGTTCTTTTCTTCTTCTATTGCTGATGTTGTGATTTGTGACCTCTAAGGTTAATGGTTTCATGTTCTGTTGTATTAGTATTTTGTTTGTTTTGTAAGTGAAAAAATGTATGTGGTAACATACATTTTAAAAATGGTGATGCATAATTGTCTATCTTCTTTTTCTCTCAAATTTCTAATATTACCTATTGTGATAGCAAGTTGAGTAGGTTTATGTCACGCCCCGAGCCTACATCCTGGGCGGGACTGGCATTCGAGAATTATTGTTGGCCCCAAGCGAATCCTTGTCTTGGATTACTTACTCAGCGAAAGACTTTACTCAAGATAAATAGACTTTAAAAGAATAACTGAACTGCTCAATAAATAAGTTAGAATGTAATAAATAACATTCACTGCCAAAGTGGCAATTCAAGTCTCAACTTAACTAAAAGGGAAAGTAAAGACTCATGAACTAACACCAACTAACTCTGTCTATAAAGCCTCTAAACTCTGAGGGATGTCGGGATAAGACCCCCGATCATCCTAACAGCTGAAATAAGCAATCAATAAAACAAAACATAACTAAACTGATCCTCCGAAAAGCAAAAAGGCTCACCAACTGACTACGAGTGCTAAACTGGATCAACGATGCACTGGATGCTGATCTTAGTTACGTATGTCTGCATCATAATAAAGTGCAGGCCAAATGGCATCAGTACATTGAATGTACAAGTATGCGAGGGGAAATCTAAAACAAGACATAAGCTTGAAAGGAACTGAAAGAACAAACATGGTCTTAACTCAATTGAACTGAACTCATTTCAATATAAAGCAATAACATAAATGCAATATAAAGAGAAGCTTTTAAAACATGGATATCAACTCTGTGTATTTACAAATACAATAATATTTTGAATGTATGCAAAGATACAATATCAACTCTGTTTGTATATGAAAATACAAGTAATCTGTGTATATAATAATACAAAATACTGTTGTGGGAGTTTCTCTAACTAACAACCATCACGTAAGAGCTATTGTGATGATATAACATTTTGCCTCACCCTGCCAGAACCGTCCTATACCTTGCCATGGGTATAGAACCTGAACTACTAAGTGGATCCACTAGTCTATGCTAAAAAGCACTAAAGAAATCATCTAAAAAGTATGACCCTTTTCTACCCATGGTGGCTATATGGTTTATGTGGGATGCGAGTTGTCTGAACTCTGCCCCATATCGGTGCTCAATACTACTCCTAAAATATGATACTAGCTCTTATGTTTAAATAAACATACTTCCTTCTGTGATTTGAGATAATTGCTCAAAAACATAGCTCAAAGGCTATCTTGGAAATCAAAGTTTCTTCTCTTGCTTAATTGTGAAAGCATTTACTCTTTAACTGAAAATTAGCCCAAAGGCTCTTTACTGAAAAACTAGCTCAAAGGCTCTTTACTGAAAAACTAGCTCAAAACTCTTTTGGAAATCAAGGTTTCCTTTCTTCCTTAAATGTGAGAACATTTACTTTTTAACTGAAACAAGCTCAAAGACTCTTTTGAAAAATAAAGTTTCCTTTCTTTTTTAAATGTGAAAACATTTTACTTTTTGGGAATACATAGTCCCAATATACTTTTTTGAAGAAATGAACTTCAAACTTTACTTTTTACTCAACTCAAACTCAAGTCTTAAAACAAAGTTAAAACGTTTGTAAAAGACTTTTGAAAAACTCTATGAACTTTTCTTGACTTGACTTTTAACTTCTCTTAACTTGACTCTTAACTTCTCTTGACTTTACTCTTAACTGATCCTTGAATTGAATTATGGATTCAAGAATTGTGATTTGTGATAGGAAATATCTCATGATGTTTAAGAGTGTTTTTAGATAGTTAAACATGAGAAAATATCAAGAAATCATTGTCTGGAAGCAAGTCTGCGACGCGGAGATGCATTAAATTATTTGGTCGCGAAATAACTTTTGAGGTAGAGAGGTCCGTGACCTCTCAGCGACACGGAGCAATTTTGTACATTCTGAGGAAAAGGTCCGCGAAGCGGACCTGGTACCCAATTTTTCCCGACTTTTCCCTTCTTTGTTTTCTTGCCCCAATTCGCCTAGATTCGATTCTTTTTCTCAATATCTCTTTAGATTCAGGTACCCATAACATATATACAAGAATCTAACTCAAAGAAACTCTAATAATCGATCTTAAGCTCTCAAGAACTCCTCAATCTCATCCCAAATTCAACGAAAGCAATTCAAGAATACAACTTAAGAACATCATATTCTCAATCTTTTTAGGATGAAATTACACTGAATAAAACATGTTTGGCGTGTGGGTGAATGAAACCAACGCTGTATGAACTCACAGACCTTGTAGGGATCACCCCCGACGAAATCCACGATCTTGGCTTAAAGAACTTGATGATTTCATTGCTTCTCCTTCTCTTTTCTCCTCTTCTTTTCTCTTCTCTAAAACCCTAACTTGTTTCTCAAAAGCGTAAACTGAATCCAATCAGTTTAGACCCCAACTTAATTACCAAAAATGAAATTAATTAATTGGGTGGTGAAAAGACCATAATGCCCTTATAAAATCCGGATTGGACTTTCCTTATTTGAACAACCCAACTTCCAATGGGCATAACTCACTCATACAAACTCGGAATCGCGCAAACTTGGCGGCGTTGGATAGATTATTCCAAGATCTTTCCTACCGTATCTGGAAGTGCCTATAAATCACCCTAAGCTAGAATTTATGGCCGTTTGAAGTTGACCAAAAACTCAACTTTTCATAATTTTTTTTTCCATATTTTCATTATTTCTAAAAATGACTATTTCCACTTCTTGGCTTCTCTCTAGTTATTTAAAATTGCGAGATGTTACAATAGCTCCCCCTTGGTAACATTCGTCCTCGAATGAGATTACTCTTACTAGTCTAAGAGTGTAACATCAAGTTCAAACACCCAACAAGCAAATGCAAACAAACAACATGGAGCACTAAGAAGAGAATTAGTACCTTGATCTGCATTTTCTCCAGATTCAAAGAGATGTGGATATCTCTTCTTCATATCCTCCTCAGCTTCCCAAGTAGCATCTTCAACAAATTGGTTTCTCCAAAGGACCTTGACTAATGCTACACTTCCTTAGTCTTCAACTTGGAACTTGGCGATATATAATCTAAGCATGGATCTCCTCATAAGATAAGCTATCCTTGATCTCAATATTTCAGTTGGTATAACCAATGAAGGATCACCCATGCACTTCTTCAACATGGAGATGTGAAACACCGGATGAACTGCGGCTAACTCTTGTGGTAGCTCCAACTCATAAGCTACACTGCCAATCCTCTTGGATATTCGATAAGGTCCAATATACCAGGGACGAAGCTTCCCCTTCTTACCAAACTTCATTACACCCTTCATGGGTGAAACTTTGAGATATACCCAATCATCTACTTCGAACTCTAACTCCCTTCTCCAAACATCAGTGTAGGATTTCTGACGACTCAGTGCCGTTTTCAACTTCTCTTGAATCACTTTCACCTTCTCCATAACTTTATGAACTAAATCTAGTCCTATCAACCCTGTTTCAGCAACTTCAAACCATCCAATAGGAGATCTGTATCTTCTCCCATAAAGAGCTTCAAATAGATCCATTTGGATGTTAAAGTGGTAACTATTGTTGTAAGCAAACTCGATGAGAGGTAGGTGATCATCCCAATTTCCTTTAAAATCAATCACACATGCCATCAACATATCTTCTAAGGTCTGAATAGTGTGCTCTGCTTGTCCATCTGTCTGAGGATGAAATGCAGTACTTAAGTTCACCTTTGAACCAAAGCCCTTTTGGAATGACTTCCAAAACTGTGTAGTAAATTGCGCACCTCTATTTGAAATATTGGAGACCGAAACCCCATGAAGTCTTTCCACTTCTTGAATATATAACTTAGTATAATCTTTTGCTGAATGGGTAGTGTTCACCGACAAAAAGTGGGCTGATTTTGTCATTCTATCGACAATCACACAAATAGAATTATGCTGCCTGCGAGACCTTGATAACCTTGTGATGAACTCCATATTAATCATATCCCACTTTCATTATGGAAGTTCCATATTCTGATCCAAACCACCGGGCCTTTGGTGCTCTACTTTAACTTGTTGGCAATTTGAACACTTAGCAACAAATTCTTCAATGCCCTTCTTCATGCTATTCCACCAATACACCTCTCTCAAGTCACGATACATCTTTATGGAACCCGGATGAATGGAATGTCTGGAGCTATGAGCTTCTTCCATGATCTTCTCTTGGAGTCCATCCACAATATGTACACATAATCTACCTAGATATCTCAATACACCATCTCCCTCTTGTTCAAACGCTAATAATTTTTGCTTATGAACATTTTCCTTCAATTCAAGCAAAATTGGGTCTAGTTCTTACTTTTCTTTCACTTCTGACACTCATGATGATTCATCCCCATTCATCACCACCACCCTCATTCTGTGGAATCCATTAGTCGGACTCCAAAGCATGCAAGTCTGTGCACATCTTTTACTAACTCTCTCGTTTCTTCCTCAACAGGGGTGGTACTACCCATAGAAAACCTGCTTAAAGCATCAACAACAACATTAGCCTTTCTTGGGTGATAAAGAATACTCATATCGTAATCCTCGAGTAATTCTAACCACCTCCTTTGTTTGAGATTAATTTCTCTTTGAGTGAACACATATTGAAGACTCTTGTGACCAGTGAATTCCTTAACATGAACACAATACAAGTAATGCGCCATATCTTTAAAGTGAATACTACATCAGCCAACTCTAAATCATGGGTTGGGTAATTTTTCTTTTGAACTTTCAAGTGTCTGGAGGCATAAACTATAACTTTGCCATTCTGCATTAATACACAACCCAAACCAACTCTAGATGCATCATAATACACCACAAAACCTTGAGTACCTTCTGGTAAGGATAAATTTGGGGCAGTAGTCAACCTTTTTTTCAACTCCTGAAAGCTTTTCTCACAAGCTTCAAACCATTGAAACTTCACTGTTTTCTGAGTCAACTTGGTCAAAGGGGACAAAATGGACGAGAAGCCCTTCACGAACCTTCTATAATAGGCAGCCAAACCCAAGAAACTCCTAATATCAGTTGGAGATGTGGGTTTAGGCCAATTCTACACTGCCTCAATCTTATGAGTATCAACTTTTATTCCCCCTCTAGACACAATGTGGCCTAAGAATGCCATAGACTCAAGCCAAAACTCACATTTAGAGAACTTAGCATACAACTCCTTATCTTTCAAATTCTGAAGAACTATTCTGAGATGGCTAGCATGATCTTCTTCATTCCTTGAATAGATTAGTATGTTACCAATAAAGACGATAACAAACATATCTAAATAAGGTTTGAAAACTCTATTCATAAGGTCCATGAATACTGCAGGTGCATTAGTTAAACCGAATGACAGGACTAGAAACTCATAATGACCATAACGGGTCCTGAATGTTGTCTTTGGAATATCACACTCCCTTACCCTTTGCCTGATATGAGATCTATCTTAGAAAAACAAGTGAAACGTTGAAGTTTATCAAATAAATCATCAATCCTTGGAAGAGGATACTTGTTCTTGATGGTAACCTTGTTCAACTGATGGTAACTATACACATCCTAATGGAACCATCTTTCTTTCTCACAAACAAGACCGGAGCACCCCAATGTTAGACACTTGTTCGAATAAAGCCCTTGTCTAAGAGATCCTTTAACTGTTCTTTAATATTTTTCAACTCTTCTGGTGCTATTCTATATGGCAGAATAGATATCAGACGAGTATCTGGAAGAAGATCTATGCCGAAGTCTATCTCTCTCTTAGGAGGGACTCCGAGAAGATCATTAGGAAAGACTTCTGGGAACTCTTTTACTTCTGGAACTGACTGAATATGAGGTATCTCAACACTAGAATCATTAACTTGGACTAAGTAATAGAGATACCCCTTAGAAGCTAACTTCCTTGCCTTAAGGTACGAAATGAAACGACTCTTAGGCACTGCTGAATTGCTTTTCCACTCTAAGACTGGCTCATTTGGAAATTGAAACTTGACTACTCGAGTCCTACAAAAAATTGAGGCATAAAAGGCGTGAAACCAGTCCATACCAAGAATGACATCAAAATCTACTATGTGTAACTAAACTAAATCGGCCATGGTACTCTTCTGATTGACGGAAATGGGACAATCACGATAGACTCTCTCTGCTAGATAGACTCACCAACAAGTGTAGAAACACTGAATGGTTCACTAAGTTGCTCAGGAATAACATAAAAATTTCATAGCAACATATGGAGTTACAAAGGATGAACTCGCTCCTGGATCTAGCAAATCATAAACAGTAAAGTCAAAGACTTGGATCATACCAGTGACAACATCTGGCGAATCCTCTTGCTCTTGGTGACTGTTGATAGCATACAAGCGGTTTGTTCCTTCGCGAGTACCGGAAGTAGGTGCAACTCTATCTGGTGGAGCAATTGAAGAAGACTGGGCTCTAATGCCCCTATTACCAGTACTCAGTCTGCTCTTAGGACACTCTCTCATAAAATGACCGTTCTAGCCACACTTGAAGCAACTAGTGGAGTCATCACGACACATCCCTGAGCGGCTCCTAACACACTTAGCACATGCAGGAGTCCTAGTACCCCCTTGTGCCTTACTACCTTGCGAATGCGCAGGTCTAGCTTTGAAGTTTTAAGAATTTTGACTATTGTACTCACATTTGTTCCTTGGTGCATATGCACTAGCAGATGATGTAGTAGGTCTTCTAGTTATGTTGGAAATAGGACCGGTTCGCATTACTCTTTTGCTTCCCGGATTGATTCCCTGTTGTCTTAACCCTCATGTTCTTAAACTCTTCCTTATCCCTCAGCTTGTTGCACATGGATCATCAGCCTTGCTATGTCCATATCCCCTATCAACATAGCTATCTTGCCTTCCTTAATTGATAGACGAGTCAACCAAACAACGAATAAACTCATCCTGCTCCTCATGTAAGCAACCATCTCTTTGCTTCTCTTAGCTCACGAGGAAAGAAATGCCCCACGAAAGCACTCTCAAAATAGTCCAACTCACAAACGGTTACGCGCAAACACGAGTTAGAAAGAAACTTTTTAGAGATAAAACTCTAATACATGAAATGAGTATGAAAGAAGTGAAGGAATTTCCTAAATGTTGCAGCCTCCTAATTATAGATGGGGCGCGCTTCACACCGATAACTAGGACTCTACAGACACGGCTTCATAGACTCCCTAGGACTCTTGAACTCTGGGCTTTGATACCAAGTTTGTCCCGCCCCGAGCCTACACCCTCGACGTGGCTGATACTCGAGAACCATTTTTGTCCCCAAGAGAACCCTTGGCTTGAATTACTTACTCAACGGAAGACTTTAATCAAGATAAATATACTTTAAAAGAATAACTGAACTGCTCAATAAATAACTTAGAATGTAATAAATAACATTCACTACCAAAGTGGCAATTCAAGTCTCAACTTAACTGAAAAAAGAAAGTAAAGACTTATGAACTAACACCAACAAACTCTGTCTATGAAGCCTCTAAACTCTGAGGGATGTTGGGGCAAGACCCTCAATCATCCTAACAGCTGAAATAAGCAAGCAATAAAACAAACCATAACCAAATTGATCATCCGGAAAGCAAGGAGGCTCACCAACGATGCGCTGGATCCTGATCCTGGTTACCTATGTCTGCATCATAATAAGATGAAGGCCAAATGACATCAGTACATTGAATGTACGAGTATGCGAGGGAAAATCGGAAACAAGACATAAGCCTGAAAGGAACTGAAAGAACAAACCTGGTCTTAACTCAATTGAACTGAACTCATTTCAATATAAAGCAATAACATAAATGCAATATAAAGAAAAACCTTTAAAACATGGATATAAACTCTATGTATTTAGAAATATAATAATACTTTGAGTGTATGCAACGATACAATATGAACTCTCTTTGTATATGAAAATACAAGTAATCTGTATATATAATAATACAAAATACTGCTGTGAGAGTTTCTCTAACCGACAACCATCACGTAAGAGCTATTGTGATGATACAACGTTTTGCCTCATGCTGCCAGGGCCGTCCTATACCTTGCCATGAGTATAGAACATGAACTACTAAGTGGATCCACTAGTCTATGCTAAAAAGCACTAAATAAATCATCTAAAAAGTATGAACCTTTTCTACCAAGGGTGGCTACATGGTTTATGAGGGCTGTGAGTTGTCTGAACTCTCCCCCATATCAATGCTCAATACACTCCCAAAATATGATACTGGCTCTTATGTTTAAATAAACATACTTACTTCTGTGATTTGATATAATTGCTCATAAACATAGCTCAAAGGCTATCTTGGAAATTAAAGTTTTCTCTCTTGTTTAATTGTGAAAGCATTTTCTCTTTAACTGAAAACTAGCCCAAATGCTCGTTACCGAAAAGCTAGCTCAAAGGCTCTTTACTAAAAAACTAGCTCAAAGGCCCTTTTGGAAATCAAGGTTTCCTTTCTTGCTTAAAGGTGAAAACATTTACTCTTTTACTGAAAACTAGCTCAAAGGCCCTTTTAGAAATCAAAGTTTCCTTTCTTCTTTAAATGTGAAAACATTTTACTCTTTGGGAATACATAGTCCCAATATACTCTTTTGCAGAAATGAACCTTAAACTTTACTCTTTACTCAACTCAAACTCAAGTCTTAAAACAAAGTTAATACGTTTGCAAAAGACTTTTGAAAAAATCTACGAACTTCTCTTGACTTGACTCTTAACTTCTCTTAACTGGACTCTTAATTTATCTTAACTTGACTCTTAACTGATCCTTGAATTGAATTATGGATTCAAGGATTGTGATTTGTGATAGGAAATATCTCATGATGCTTAAGAGTGTTTTTAGATAGTTAAACATGAGAAAAGATCAAGAAATCACTGTCTGGAAGCAAGTCAGCGACGCAGAGATGCATTAAATTATTTGGTCACGAAATAACTTTTGAGGCAGAGAGGTCCGTGACCTCTCCGCAACACGGAGCAATTTTGTCCATCCTGAGGAACATGTCCGCGTCGACTTGGTACCCAATTTTGCCCGACTTTTTCCATCTTCGTTTTCTATCCCTAATTCGCCTAGTTTCAATTATTTTTCTCAATATCTCTTTAGATTCAGGTAGCCATAACATATACACAAGAATCTAACTCAAAGAAACTCTAATAATCGATCTTAAACTCTCAAGAACTCCTCAATCTCATCCCAAATTCAAGAACGAAAGCAATTAAAAAATACAACTCAAGAACATCAAATTCTCAATATTTTTAGGACAAAATTACACTGAATAAAACATGTTTGGCGCGTGGGTGAACGAACCCAACGCTGTGTGAACTCACATACCTTGTAGGGATCACCCCCGACGAAATCCACGATCTTAGATTGAAGAACTTGACGATTTCATTGTTTCTCCTTCTCTTTTCTCCTCTTCTTTTCTCTTCTGTAAAACCCTAACTTGTTTCTCAAAAGCGTAAACCGAATCCACTCAGTTTAAACCCCAACTTAATTACCAAAAATGAAATTCATTAATTGGGTGGTGAAAAGACCATAATGCCCTTCTAAAATCCGGATTGAACTTTCCTTATTTGAACAGTCCAACATCCAATGGGCATAACTCACTCATATGAACTCGGAATTGCGCAAACTTGGTGGCGTTGGAAAGATTATTCCAAGATCTTTCTTACCATATCTGGAAGTGCCTCTAACTCATCCTGAGCTCGAAGTTATGGCCATCTGAAGTTGACTAAAAACTCAACTTTTCCTAACTTTAACAAATTTCCAGATTTTCATTTTCCAAAAATAACTATTTCCACTTCTTAGCTTCTTCCTATTTATTTCAAATTGTGAGATGCTACAATATCTCCCCCTTGGTAACATTCTTCCTCGAATGATATTACTCTTACTAGGCTAAGGGTGTAACATCAAGTCTAAACACCCAACAAGTAAATGCAAACGAACAACATACTCACTCATAATTTAAAGAGCACTAAGAAGAGAATTAGTACCTTGGTTTGCATTTTTTCCGGATTCAAAGATATGTGGATATCTCTTCTTCAAATCCTCCTTAGCTTCCCAAGTAGCTTTTTCCACAAATTGGTTCCTCCAAAGGACCTTGACCGTTGCTACTTCCTTAGTACTTAACTTGCGAACTTGGCGATCTAGAATGTGAATAGGGATCTCCCCATAAGATAAGCTATCCTTGATCTCAATATTTTTCAGTTGGTATAACCAATGAAGGATCACCTATGCACTTCTTCAACATAGAGATGTGAAACACCGGATGAAGTACGGCTCACTCTTATGGTAGCTCCAACTCATAAGCTACACTGCCAATCCTCTTGGACAATCGATAAGGTCCAATATATCGGGGACTAAGCTTCCCCTTCTTACCAAACCTCATTACACCCTTCATGGGTGAAACTTTGAGATATACCCAATCATCTACTTCGAACTCTAACTCCCTTCTCCTAACATCAGTGTAGGACTTCTGACGACTCAGTGCCGTTTTCAACTTCTCTTGAATCACTTTCACCTTCTCCATAGCTTGATGAACTAAATCTGTTCCTATCAACCTTGCTTCACCAACTTCAAACCGTCCAATGAGAGATCTGCATCTTCTCCCATAAAGAGCTTCATAATGAGCCATTTGGATGCTAGAGTGGTAACTATTGTTGTAAGCAAACTCGATGAAAGGTAGGTGATCATCCCAATTTCCTTTGAAATCAATCACACATGCCCTCAACATATCTTCTAAGTTCTGAATAGTGCATTCTGCTTTTCCATCTGTCTGAGGATGAAATGCAGTACTTAAGTTCACCTTTGAACTAAAGCCCTTTTGGAATGACTTTCGAAATGTGCAGTAAATTGTGCACCTCTATCTGAAATAATAGAGACCAAAACCCCATGAAGTCTTACCACTTCTTGAATATATATCTTAGCATAATCTTCTGCTGAATGGGTAGTCTTCACCGATAAAAAGTGGGCTAATTTTATCATTCTATTGACAATCACACAAATATAATTATGCTGCCTACGAGACCTTGGTAACCTTGTGATGAACTCCATATTAATCATCGCCCATTTTCATTCTGGAAGTTCTATATTCTGAGCCAAACCACCGGGCCTTTGGTGCTCTACTTTAACTTGTTGGAAATTTGGACACTTAACAATAAATTCTGCAATGCCCTTCTTCATGCTATTTCACCAATACACCTCTCTCAAAAGTCACGATACATCTTTGTGGAACCCGGATGAATGGAATATCTGGAGCTATGAGCTTCCTCCATTATCCTCTCTTGGAGTCTATCCACCATAGGTACATACAATCTACCTAGCTATCTCAATACATCATCACCCCTTGTTAAAAAACTAATACTTTTTGTTTATGAACATTTACCTTCAATTCAAGCAAAATTGGGTCTTGGTCTTACTTTTCTTTCACTTCTGACACTCATGGTGATTCAGCCCCATTCATCACCACTACCCTTCCTTCTATGGAATCCATTTGTCGGAATCTTAAGCGTGCAAGTCTGTGCACATCTTTTGCTAACTCTTTCTTTTCTTCCTCAACATGGGCGGTACTTCATATATACAACCTGCTTAAGCATCAACAACAACATTAGCCTTATCTGGGTGATATAGATTACTCATGTCGTAATCCTTGAGTAATTCTAACTACCTCCTTTGTCTGAGATTAAATTTTCTCTAAGTGAACTCATATTGAAGACTCTTGTGATCAGTGAATACATCAAAATGAACACCATACAAGTAATGACACCATATCTTCAAAGCGAATACTACAACAACCAACTCTAAGTCATGGGTTGGGTAATTCTTCTCATGAACTTTCAAGTGTATGGTGGCACTTTGTCATTCTGCATTAATACACAACCCAAACCAACTCTAGATGCTTCATAATACACTACAAAACCTTGAGTATCTTTTGGTATGGTTAAAACTGGTGCAGTAGTCAACCTCTTTTTCAACTCCTGAAAGCTTTTATCACAAGCTTCAGACCATTGAAACTTCATTGTTTTCTGAGTCAACTTGGTCATAGAGGACAAAATAGACGAGAACCGCTTTACGAACCTTCTATAATAACCAGCCAAACCCAAGAAACTCCTAATATCAGTTGGAGATGTGGGTGTAGAATAATTCTGCACTGCCTCAATCTTCTGAGTGTTAACTTTAATCCCCTCTCCAGACACAATGTGGCCTAAGAATGCCACAAAATCAAGCCAAAACTCACATTTAGAGAACTCAGCATACAACTCCTTATCTTTCAAAGTCTGAAGAACTATTCTGAGATGGCTAGCATGATCTTTTTGATTCCTTGAATAGATTAGTATGTCATCAATAAAGACGATAACAAACATATCTAAATAAGGTTTGAAAATCTATTCATAAGTTTCATGAACGTTGTAGGTGCATTAGTCAAACCGAACGACATGACCAGAAACTCATAATGACCATAACGGGTCCTGAATGCTGTCTTTGGAATATCACACTCCCTTACCTCAACTGATTTTCAGATTTTCATTATTTCCAAAAATGACTATTTCCACTTTTTTGCTTCTTCCTAGTTATTTTAAATTGAGAGATGTTACAGTTTATAACAAATAACTAGATCAATCGGAAAAAAGTATACAAAAGTATACTTTATAGAGAAACTTCTTTTAATTTCGGACAAAAGTATACAATTAGTTGGATAGCATATTCTCAAATATGATTAAAGAAAGACACAATACATAATATGTCCCTTAACTAATTTTAGAGATTATATGAACTTGAATATATAACTTGAACTTGAACTTAGAACTTGAATATAAATAATTCTTGATGACCTTAATTAGTTGGAACTTAATTAGAACTTGAACTTAATAAATCTGAACTTTGAAGTACTTAAAATCTTATTGACCTTGATATATTTGAACTTAACTATAACTTTGAACTTAATTTATAATAACTTGAACTTAATTAGAAATATAATTAATTATTTGAAATCTTTAACTTCATTAAAATTTATGAATTAATTAAGGTTGAACATTTGTAGATCTTGAAATGTAGTATTTATGAACTAATTAATTAGATATATTAGTAATAATAAATATAATTATTAAGTAATTATAAATATATATTTATAATATAATTAGTTCAATGTAGTTAAATTATTATTAAATCGTAATTTATGAACTTGAATTTTTGTAGGATTTCAAAACTTTAATTAGGTTGTGATCTTTAGAAATCTTGAATTATTGTAGGATTTTAGAACTTTAGGTTGTGAACTTTAGAAATCTTGAATTATTTTAGGATTTTAGAACTTAAAGTTGTCAACTTTAGAGAACTTGAATTTTTGTAGGATTTTTTAGAACTTTATAAGGTTGTGAATGTTAAAAATCTTGAATTACTGTAAGATTTCAGAACTTTATGTTGTGAACTTTAGAGAGCTTGATTTTTTGAACCAACTCATAATTTAGCCCTGCATACTCATAAATGTTATAGGAAAAAAACGTTCCAAGTAGAGAAAAACCACAAATATGTATGGTTAGTTCAAGACTAATAACTTTAAGCATGAATAACAAATACATGGACAAAAAAATTTAAAAAAAACGTGACAATTTTTTAGAGTGATTAATACGTTTATCAAAAACACTTTATACAGTTCTAAGTGTCAACGATCACAAATCAGTATATAACCCAGCTAAATGAGTTGGGGTCGAATCCCATAGGGAGCGGTATGTGTTTCATATTCAATTGGGAAGTAAAAATGTGGTCAAATCAGCCATAAGAATAAAAATTATCGAATAAAAACATCATTCAAATCAGAGGATGACACGAATGTCAAAATTGGCCATCATTGGGCTAATCATGTCATTTGGCACAATTTTGGTTACTCATACTTCGCTCGGCTAGAGTCAACAACAATAAAGCACAACCCACAAGATTATGATAAACTTTAGAGCATGCAATTCGGGAAATTAACAATTTAAGCAATTTTTAGGCACGATATCAAAATTAAATAGATAATTTCAGAGAGGCCCAACACACATCAATAAGAACTACACAATTGCATTTGAGTTTAACCGCTATTTAATAGTTTGGGGTTAAAAAAACCAACCATTAATGCCGAATTATGATTTGAAATGCTAGACGACCAAGATTTTCAATTTCGAACACAAAAATGACCAACAGAAAAGTAAGAAAATGAAACAATATAGGAAATTTGAAGTGCAGGTGTGATTGTATTGAAGTTAAAAGTGAGGGAATGTGAAAGAGTTTGAAATTTTAAACCTTTGGCCTCTTAAAAATCGTCCAGTTCTCGCCCTTTCGGTGATATTAGTTGATCTCGTTGAACCACTCGATGACACACCAAGTGTTTACTTACCACACCGAGTTTTACAGGACCTCCAATTAACTTGGGGGTGGAAACGGCAGACAGAGTCGTGCTCGCCGACCTGTTCGGCGAGTCGCCGACTTGTCCATGGGAACGCCGAGTTTTACAGGCTTTAACCTTCGATCTTCTCGAGTCCAACAATGGTCCAAGTCTGGCTTGCCGACTTCTTCGGCGAGTCGCCGCTGGATTCTCAGGTTGCCAACCTGCATATTTCAAACACATTCCACACTTCAATCTGCACAATCAACACACGTTATTCAAAATCAAAACACAAAGTAATAAAAACATGGGTTGCCTCCCAAAAAGTGCCTTAGTTAACGTTGTGACACGGTGCAAGTACTCGCTCAAAATTCCTACTTGGTGTAACACCTCAGATCTCAAAATGATGAAAATTCCTAGATTTCAAAAAACTAGAGCCAGTACCAACGGAACCACCCACAGACCGTAGGTAGAACCACATACCTTAGGTGGGGTTCCATCGTTGGGCACCAAATGTTTAAAGTCTTTTATCCCACCCACGATTGACTAGTACGGTCCGTGGTTGGACCTACGTACCGTAGGTCTGACAGTAGGTGAAGGCCAACAGCCAATTAGAGGGAAATTACTGATTGGGTTAACTTCAAATGGTCATCACTCTTAGCACAAAAATAATTAGGTGGCTCATGACATACTATATGATAGATAATTGAATCCTCTTTCTAACGCCACCGAGTTTGTTAAAATCCCATCTCCGAGTAAAAAGTTATGCTCGTTTTAGTGAAGCCCTGTCGGGCAGACTTGACCTACGACCCTACCTACGGACCGTAGGTCCCTCCGTGGGTGGCTTTTGGCAGCTTTGAAGTTAGGGTCATTTAGGTCTTTTTTCTATGCGTTGGGCACTTAAACTTCGTCGTTTTACACCTAAACTACGTAGTTTTACTCATAATAAGTCTATTAATTTGGTCAGACATATACAAAACTTTTTTTCACCAAAAAATCATCTAACCTAGAACAAAAGAGGAGAAAAGTGGCGACCTAAATCCTTCCAAGACCGCAACAAGTTTTCTTAAATTCCAGCTCCGAAATTAAAATATTTGTCTGTGAATTTCACCAGATATGTGGGATTTGACAATGGGTTCCTTACGCCCATTAGGCCCTTAGAATTTAGTTAGAATATTGATTCCCTTAATATTATCTAGACCTAGGGTTTCTTGAATGTTAGAAATTGTTGGGCTGTCGCTGTTAGAATGATCCAAATCAGATTATCGTGTTGTTACTTCGTTTCTTGCATGAATTTCAGAACCCTAACTATGTAGTTCTTTAGTTCTTGAATTACACATGATAGGTTAGATATTTAAGATATACATGCCTCAGTTTTCAAATGTGTCATTATTATTATATTAATATTGCATTCTCAGTTAGCATGTCAGTTTTCAGCTATCCAGAATTTACATCATTTTAGTTATAAATTGCTAAATTACATGATCAATTATGAGCAACTTAATACCAATTTGGACTAAGGTTAGTCACCCTCATAGTACAGAACTACGTCCCCCCGTAGGTTGTAAGTCCCCTATGTGATGACTTTGCCAGTCATGCCTTTATACCCTTAGCAAGGTATATTGGGTCTTCTCGATAGGGTGTATACGTCAGACTCCACGTTTAGCTCACATGGTTTTATGTCGATTATTGGTAGCTCCCACAGTCCAGTCAGACTCTATTGTATTGACCATATTATCAGTATAATTCAGTATTCAATCGCAACATGTTATAAACTTGGTTATTGCATTCAGTTTAGTTCATATTCAGTATATTTAATAACCTTATCACGTTCGGATTATATCACTGCTTTATTGCTTTGTTCAGTTATGTTTATTGTTCAATTTTACTCTATCTTGCATGTTCAGTACCTTTCAAGTACTAACACATACTCTGCACTACATCTTCCCGTGATGTAGGTTCAGGTTCTCAGCTTCCAGATCACGCATAGATCGATTCCCGATTTTCAGTTCAACAGCTACAGTGGTGAGTCCTCATTCTTTGAGGACGAGTGCCATGTTGTCTTTCTGCTTCTAGTCAGTTAGAGGCTACTTTCAGACATAGTTAGATTCAGGTTTAGCATTTGAGTTTGACCTTTCAGTTGTTGTTAAACTCTCAGTTTTATATATTTAGATAGTTTATGGGTATTTTCCTATCATTTTAGTTTACATGATAATTTAGCTTTCGCGTAGTATTTCTTTACTTCAATATATTTAGTATGCTTATGATATGCCAGCAGGGTTAGCTTAGGGTCACTCGTGATCCTAGGTCCCGTGTCTGCGCAATAGGGGTAGATTTGAGGCGTGACACTTGGGGTTTGCCACGGTGTCACTAGACAACCCACCTTGTTGTCTTAAGCAGAGAGAAGACAACATATGACCCATTTGGGTCTCCAGTAGCTGAATAGAGATGAAATGAGAAGCAGTCATCTGATTTAATATTGAGACATTCTTTTTTTATCTCTTTCAACACTCTGTCGTGTTCTTCGACTTTGTGGAGAATAAGTGAGAGCATCTTTTCGATCTGTACACCCTCATAAATTTTGGGCTTTTTACGCTCATGAGGAGGAATGTACCTATCGTTCCTCCTATACAATACTTCAAATTCCTCGATATTTTTGGCCAATATATATAGTTGGGACATCATTTTGTCCAAGTTATGATCCCCATTCGAATCCTCGTTAAACTTAGTTATGCGATCGAGGAGTGGGCTTACTATTGCATAGGGTTGTCGCATTAGACCACCAGGAGAAAGTTGGTCAACCACTCCTCTGTTCTCAGGACCAAGACCTCTTTAGAAGTATTCTAGTAGCATCTTTTCTGGGATTCCATTAGTTGGGCACTATAGTAATAGTATCTTAAATCTCAGCCACAACTCATGGATTGTCTCTGATGAGTTCACAATTTGGACTCATTTAGGGCTTTGTTTTGGTAGATTTAGTGTCCTCAAATGCATATTGTCTCAATAACTGATGAAAAGCCTTGAGTTTCAGGTATTTGGAGCTAGAGGCAAAGCATGGACACTATTGGGCAAAAAGGAACAAAACAGCTAAAAAGATGAAGAAAAGACGGCCTGAGGATCGCCTAACGCATTAGGCGAGTCGCCAAATGGCCTTAATCTCGCCTAATGTTATAGTGTGCTGAAGCCCTGAAGAAAAAGATCAAGTTGGCGATGAAAGGGAGCAGTCGACGCGTCATTGAACAGTTCCGCAAAGCAGCACCTTATCACCCAATGATTTAGAACACGAAGATGTTGAAGGCAAAAGCAGAAATGCAATGAACCAGATCAAACGGTGGATCACCGAGTGTATCAACGATCCCGACTAATTGCACATAATAAATTTTTGATAACTATAAATACCCATTTAAATATGTAGCTTAGTATCGAATTATTTACTGAATTTTAGAGTATTCTTGAGCTGAGACTTACAATATTTCAGTTTGAGTTCTTAGAGGTTTTGGGTGACATTTTTCTTAAGCTTGGAAGGTTTTGAAGGTTTTCATATCCAAGAAATTGGAAGTGGCATCCAAGAATCTTCATCTTAGACGTGTATAAAGAGATTATTTATCGTACCTATTTGATGGAAACACTTTTCGATATCGATTTCTATCTGTTTTTCATGTTTAGCTAAAACCCCAATTCTTAGGGTGTGATTATGTGAATATGGGTTAAATTTACTGTTGGGTATTACTCATTGATAGTCTATTTGTTGTTTAAATGTGATTTCGTTTAGTAGTTGTGTTTGAATCTAATGGGATTGTAGTTACAAATACGATTTCATCTTCGTGTTTTTGGCTTGCTCGAGAGAGATGTTTTAAAACCAAACTACTAAATTGATTGCTTGTGGTTATTGGGTCGTCGTGAGTTCAACTCGAGAGAGTGAATCCTAGATCTTCTTCTACACATTTATCTCGAAAGAGTGAATGGGCTAAGGCGAAGGCTGTGCTTAAATGTTGCATATCAGTGTTCGAGAGAAATCGATTTGATTCGGGGTAAATTGTTCGAGAGAAAATTTACTCCCACTAAAGTTTAGCTTAGTTACAAATATTCAGTGATTTACTATCAATAGCATTTACCCAATTGTTTATTTTTCAAGAGACAGAAGGCCTAAGAGAGATGGGGAACTTCTCTCCTATAAATCTTCTTTGCACGAGCTTCTGTAAGCCCCGAAACAGACTATTTTAGCCCATATTCCTATCACATCCCAAGAATTCCGTCTCCCTATTTCACATTTTTACTATTTTTGTTTATTAGTTGAATACAAAACCCCCCATTGATAATTGACATTCGTGTCACTTTTTGATCTAGTATGCTTTTTTCGTAAATATTATTACTATGATTGATTAGAACATAATTTTACTTTTCCACTTGATTGTCGACTACTAACTCCTCCCTTGGGACTCGACCCCAACCCATTCTGTTGGGTTATATTACTACACGCAATTGTTGGCACCTGAACTGGAAGTAGTATCCTGATACGTGAAATCAAAATGGCGCCACTGCAGGGGAGTGGTGTTAGTTGAGAATTTTTAGTTAAGTTGAATTTTGGTCTTGTTACTGATAGTTTTACTTACTTAATTTTTAGTTTTGGTTTGCTTGATTGTGTTGAAAACAGGAAGTATAAGCGTAAACGACAACAATGAAAGCCAAGTAGGTCATCAAGACGACATCGGAAACCTCAATGATGTCTATGAGCCTCATGCTAATGACCCCCATCTCATGGGCGGTATTGGTGCCATTCGCTTGCCTCCAGTCAAAGGGAATACGGTATTTCACATCACCAGTACTATTTTGCAACTTTTGCAACTAAAGGGGCTTTTTGGTGGTTTGACTCATGAGGACCCTCATGAGCATATTAGAAACTTTGTGGATGTTTGCGGACCGTTCTCTTTCAAGAACATCTCCCAAGAGTCGTCTCGGTTGAGATTATTCCCATTTTCTTTGATGGGAGTGGCGTGAAAGTGACTGACTGAATTGCCACGTGAATCAATCACTTTGTGGGAGGAGTTGGTTACCGCATTTCAAGTGCGACTTTTCCCTCCTTCGAAGATGATGACTCTTCGGGATAGCATTCAAAGCTTTAAGCGTCTTAAAGGTGAGACAATACATGAAACTTGGCTGTGGTTCAAAAAGTTGGTGCTTCAATACCCAACTCATGGCTTTCCAGATAACGTGTTATAGAAATATTTTTAGCGGAGTCTTGACTTGGTAAATAAGGGTGTTGCTGACCAACTTTCTTCGGGAGGTTTGATGCAACAATCTTATGTGATAGTGACTCAGCTCTTGGATGGCATGACTACCATAAACAGGGCGTGGTATACCCGTGAAGACCAGGTCTCCCCTCTCACATTCAAACTGACCAAGGAACAGATGGAGAAGGACCAAGAGAGGGACCAAAACATGGCTAAGATCATGACACAACTTGATATTTTGACTAAAAATATCATGGGAGCTGGTGCTTGTAGTGTCAATATCGTGGGTGTCGGGTGTGCTTGTCATGACCCGAGGTACCTCCTAGACGTAAAATGGCATAGTTGACATCGACTGGGTCGCATACAATCCCTTAGCATATTCATAACATAGGATAATAGAAAATCCAAGGAGATTTAAAACTTTCTTTAAAACATAATATCAAAACATTTCATAAAAGCGAAAGTTTTTTTAACATCTTTGTCTCAAACCATCTATGAATAACATGAATTAAAGTCTTGGGACGCAGCCCACATAAAGTCTAAAACATAAGAAAAGACATAAATGAAACATAAGGGGTTCGTCCTCATAGCTATGATGACTCATCGATCTTCAATCTTCTTCCACTTAGGAACCTAGCCTCCAAGCAACTCAACCTCCCAACACCCTACATTTGATTAGAATATAGGCAATATGCGTTAGTACAAAATTTACCAAGTATGAAAGCTAACATACCAACGAAAACATCTCAAATGGTTAGTGAACATAAGACATAGTCACAAAAGATAATAACATAAACTCCAATAAGATATCATAACATCATAAGTCAACATACTACAAGATATATGAACATAAGAGCTAAATCATACTTATAACATATCCTTACTTAACCTTCATAATTACAATAAGGCAACTCTAACATCATAAGTATCATATAAGCATATTGACTCTCAGTGATCTATATCATAATAGTACCATTCTCAAGTAACCTCAAAAGCATACAAGTGCAAAGCAAGAATAACATCCCATAATACTACCCAAGCCATGTATCCCTTCTTTGTCATCATAATCATAGTCTATATACATGGTCTAATTCTCTAGGCTTCTTCACCATAAGGGCACCATACATATAGGCAAATTCAAAGCATGCTTGTGCAATGCATGGAAAGCATCCCACAATACCCTTCACACTAAGTATAACTTTGAAGCCATCCTAGTCATATTCACCCTACTTTGGTCTCATTATTTACTTAACTTCTCATAACTAAGGGAGTCTCTCACCTTTAGTCACTAAAGTAAGGAAGGAAACTACGGCACAATACTATCTCCAATCATTCTCCTTAGTAAACCTAAGTCATACTTGTGCAATGCAATCATAGCATCCCATAATACTAATCATGCTAAGTATTACTTATAGATCCTCTTACTAATACTTCTTAGTTTGGAACCTATTTCCTCTCTTTATCTTTAGAACATTATGAGGTACTCTCTTAAGCACATCTTAGTTCATTTATAACTTGAACCCTATGAGATACCACTTCTAGTATGTCTAAGTTCATTACTAGCATGGATACTAGGAGATACTTACTTAAGTATGTTTCACTCCATAATACTTGGAACTCTATGAGATACTCTATATAGTATGTCTAAGTTCCTTCTTTACATGGACACTATGAGATGCTATCTTAAAAAAAGTCTAAGTCGATCTACACCCTAGAAAACTATGAGTTACTTAATTAAATAAGTCTTAGTTCAATATGCTTTGAACACTTTGAGATGCTTCTCAAGCATGTCTTAGTTCATTATGCTTTGAACACTTTGAGATGCTTCTCAAGCATGTCTTAGTTCATTATGCTTTGAACACTATGAGATGCTTCTCAAGCATGTCTTAGTTCATTATGCTTTGAACACTATGAGATGCTTCTCAAGCTTGTCTTAGTTCATTACGCTTTGAACACTATGAGATGCTTCTTAAGCATGTCTTAGTTCATTGGATATGGAGATTGCTACTAGGAACCTTGACTCAACTATGTGAAGGATCCCATCTCATGAGACTTAACTGTGGGAAAACTCACACTCTACTACGTAAGAGTTCCCCCTTGTACTTGGATAGACCTTACATCAACTAGGTGTGATTCTCTTTTCTACTTGGAGCCAAGACCCTTTCTTGTGTGACACTCCTTATCATTTTCAATATCCACTTGGAGGCAAGCATACACCTAAGGTTTACTTGTTAAGTCTTGCTTAACATTCATCTCTAATGGAAGGATGTCCTTGACAATCCATCCATGCTCAAGTGATTCTATCACTTCATACTTACAAGCATTCATAAAGTAGACTAGGTGAGTATAGGACTTTCACCATAAACCCACCCATTATATTCTATTAATCGCATTGACTCTACTCTCATGCCCTAGTGATTCAACATTCATGACTGCAAGCCTTCATCTCAAAGATTTACTTCATTCTATCCTTATTCGTATCAAGATTACAAGACATTCAAGTAGTAGGCTTCTTCTTAAGCAATTCTCATCACATTCCTCATTACTAGGTAATTCTAGCCATAATTCATCTTAAAGGTTCAATTCCAATTTTACAAGTCAAGACCAATCATATTCAATTAGGAAAAGTTCAATTCATGATTATGTGTTCCTAACCTTGAACAATTACAACTCATGACATTTATATAGGAAGGTCACTCATGAACCTTCAATTTTCCCTCTAATAGCATCAACCAAAAAATCATGCACCTCATCAAGAAAACTAGGGTTAACCATTGAAAACACATAATTTAATCATAATATCACATTGGAAGTAACCCTTGCTTAGATTGGGGTTTTTCTTCACAAATTATGGGAGAACTTAGGGGACTCTATGGGTGGAAGAACCCATTGATGAAAATATAAACATGCCTTAATTCAAATACCTACTAAGCTTGCTTCAATGGTGAGATTCGACCTTGCCTCCTCCTCTTCTTCTTCTTAGGTTTTCTAGCGAGAGAATTATTTTAGTGGAGAGGATTTTGGGATTTTGATTTGGGTCTAGTGTAAAGTGACTTAGAATTGGGGATTAAAGATTTAAAATACTCTAAATAGGTGAATAAAACACATATAAAATGACCCCCACTTAAAACTAATCGAATAGGATTTTACCCAAATATCCCTCAATTGACAGCCTCGTCCCAGGCACCACGACCACATTGACGGTCCGTCAAGAGCACCACGGTCTGTGGTGGTGCCCGTGGTCCCTTGACTAGTGGCTCCCCTAACTTGCCAAGACCCTAAAACTCCCTAAAACACTAAGGCACCTTCACTGACCACTTCACGGTCCGTGGTCCACACCACTGGCCGTAGAAGTGGTCGTGGTCTTGGGGCAGTAGCTTGGCCTCAATGCCTTGCCTCCCAAGTGGTTAAGTGACCTTCATGGACCACTTCACGGACCGTGGTCCACATCACTGGTCGTGAAGGTGGTCGTGAAGCCTTAGGCAGCAACTTGCCAAGGTGTGGCAGCCTTGACCCTTTGGCTAAGACTTGCCCTTTTGCTTTGGTACTAGCCCTTCCCATGCTCAACCAAACTCTAAAAGGTCATCTAGGCTACTAGGTCTAATACATACCTTGATGTTCAACCACTAAACTCCTTATTCTAAGCATATAAAGTCTCAACTACGACTCAAATTCTCAACATCACACTCTAGAACTCTAGCTCTTGGCTCTAGTTTCGTGTACTAATTTTCCGGGTGTTACAGTGCTAATCCGGATGAGTCCAAGTTTGAAGCCTTATATAATGAAGAGGTAAATTTCCTAGCCAACTAAGGCGGTGGCTATCGTTCAAACTACCCAAGGCAGTGTGGTAACCAAGGTTGGGCTAGGGATGAAGGTTGGAAGGATCGAGATCGTGAATGGAGGGACCATTATCCGAATTGGAAGGATGGGGAGAAAGATAGGTATGTGCCTCCCCACAAGTGCAAAAAGCCAAAGGATTCGGAAGATGGTAGGTCTGAGGATATGCTCTCTCGTATCCTCAACAAAGTTGAAGGGTCAGACAAGATTTTAAAAGAAATGAAAGAAGATGTGTCTAACCTTAGCCAAACTGTCACCTCTCATTCAGTGTCGATCAAGCAGTTGGAGACCCAAATGGGTCATATATTGTTTCATCTCAACCCGAGACAGCAGGGGGGTTTGCCTAGTGACACTATGGCTAACCCCTAGAATGAGATTTGAAGGTGGACTTGTGTCGTGCCGCGATGTTAACTAAGGCACTGCTTGGGAGGCAACCCAAATTTTCTTATTTGTTTATCTTTCTTTGTTTGGAATAATGATGTGTAGGTTGTGCAGGTTAACGTGTGGAAAGTTTTCAGAAAAAGGAAGATTGGCGAAAAGGTCGGCGACCCCGACTCAGACCGCTATTAGACTCAAATTTAACTTGGAGTCTGTAACTTTTGGTGAAAACCAGGAAATAATTGGCGAGTAGGTGACCCCGATATATTCCGTTGTTTGGATCTCTAATTCAACTAGAAGTCCTGTAAAATTCAGTGAGGTAAGTGTAACGACTTAGAAAAAATGATAGGTTAAGCAAGAGCCTATGACTTTGTGTTGACTTTATAATGAGGTTCTATGAGGGGTTTATATGTTATTTCGTTTTAATTGTGTAACTCCGACAATTTAAAATGAATAAGAAGAAGCTTGAAATTGGAAGTAGTCACTTTTGGAAAAATTCAGAATCTGGAAATTTGGTTAAGTGTGGGAAATCAGTGAGTTTTTGGCAAACTTTGAGCAGTCATAACTCCTAGATCAGGATGATCCAGGAGTAGTTCTAGTTATTTTTGGAAATCCCTTGGAACGATCTTTCCAACGCCACCGAGTTTGCTCGATTCCGAGTTCGTATGAGCGAGTTATGCCCTTTGAAAGTTGGGCAGTTGGCAGGGAGTCCGTCCGGAAATTTAAG
>JAJOOR010018432.1:0-18944 GCA_036250505.1 Solanum acaule | reverse complement strand
GAAATAAATTGGAGGGAAACAACATACACTTTTACAATTTTCAAGAAGTGTAAATAAGGGTATAATAGGAAAAAATTTGTTGTCCTTTCTTGATTTGTCAAAATGGACAACTAAATAGGGACAACTAAAAAAGGAAATATGAACAAGTAAATAGGGACGGAGGGAGTAAAATCCCACATCACATGTTACTAGATGCTTAGTAGGTCCTCCAAAGTGGGGTGATCGCAGACGGTTCCTCAGAATTCAGTAATATTAATTTAATGGCAAAATTATATTGGTATTAATTATTAGAAGAGTATATTTTTATATGGAAATAGTATATTGTGAAATTGGTATGAATTTGTTATAATATGTATATACATTGACATGAAATCGAAAAAAATTGATGAGAAATTTGTCACAGTGTTATAAAATTATTTTCTGATTGAAATTGATAAAATGGTATACTCTAAACTTTTAGTATGAAATTTGTATGAATTTATTGTATTATGTATATGCATTGGTATGAAGTTGGTATAAATTTGATATGAAATTCGTCACAGTTGTATGAAATTGTTTTCTGACTGAATTTGGTAAAACGGGATACTTTTGGTATGAAATTGGTATGTATTTGTTGTAATATGTAGATGCATTGACATAAAGTTGAAGTAAATATGATATACTTTTTATGTTTTTTCTCAATCGTTATAGCTTATACCAAATAACAATGTATTTCACGGAAGACATATGCCCACTAATCTCCATATACCAATATGAAGATCTTTGACGATCTGAAAAAATTCCTAAATGAAGAGCAGTTTCAATAGTATTCAGTCATTTTTTTTCATATTATGAACGTTAAAGTGTATATACAACAATTTTGATTCAGTTTGTATGTAGTGAGTTCAGTTCTATATATTGGTTATATTTTCTGTGTATAAAATATTCAGTAGTCAACTCTAGGTCTCAGTTTCAATAAAATTTGTGTTAAGAAAGTGTATAAAAGTTGTTATCAATTAGTAAGTTTAGTATAGTATGTATAAGCATTTTTTATTGTATGAAAAATTGATATCTCAGTACATTTCGAAAACAAGATTCCATAAGTTAGAACGCTTATTTTTTTTTTAAAAAAATCAAATAAAAAAACTATATTAATTTTTAAAGCAACTAAAAATAGGAAATTTTAAATGTTCTACAGTGAAATTTTAAAAAGGTTTGGCAACTAAAAAAAAAAGAGGAAGAAAGAATGAAAATAAGAGATTAATACTATTAATTAGGAGATTGATAACAACTAATAGTGACCAACTAATATCGAGAAAATCAAGATTACGATATCCTTTCGGTTACCAAACACTACATTTAAGGAAAAAATATTGTTAATTAATCGGTTAGAAGTTATTTTAATTTAATTATTTATTATCACTAATATATTAATATATTTGTTATTTTCTTTTCTATTTTTTTATTGCTGAATCCGGTAAGTGTTTTATTGTTAAAACTTGAAAATAGTCTTATATATAGAGTATTAACTATGAAATTTTCTTAAAAAATAATTATGTAACTAAATAAACATATACTAATAAATTACTTATCATAACTATAATTTCATCTAATTACTGCTAGCAATCTTATATGACTCTGTTCTTATATAAAATTTAAAACATAATGAATTATAATAAAATTTTAAATCTAAACTCATAAAATTTAAATTGTAAATCAGTTTCACATAAACTCACTCAAATAAGCGTATAAATATAAACACTGCTAAATGTAAGCTTCCAAATTTACAGTGAAGTCACGTGAGTCTGTTCCCTAAAAAGGTGAAAGAACATTATTTATATCATTTGAAAAGGTTTTAACTTTTATATAATGATAATATAAAATAATAATAATAATGAAATAGTTAAATAAGTAATTTTAAATTGTAAACTTATATATGATTTAAATAATTTTTAAATGGCAAAAAAACATGAATTCCACTAGTTTGAATGTGTGGTGGCCACTGGCTAGCTAGTTCTCTTGGTTATCCATTAAAATAGGCAAATCACAATCTACTAGACTTGTTGTCAGTGATTACAGCACAAAAATCGAGACACGAGAAGAGGAGATGCGTAAATATTTTAATAAGGAGATGTGAAAGATTATTATGGAGTTTGGCGATTTGAATAAAAATAAGGTGAAAACGTGACACATCTACATCTTATCAAAGATATCATCCCAAAAACAAGAGAATTTGACGATCAATATTGCATAAAAAGTTAGTAATTAGTTAAGCATTCTCCGATTATTAATATTATACTAAGACAAATTAACATGTAAAAGGGATGGATGGATTGTTTACAATTTTGTCCATTAATTACTTATGAATTTGACTAAACAAATCAAATGTATTTACAACTTTTTAAGAGTCCTCCTCTTAATGAATGACTAAAAGAAAAGATTTTGACTAGATTATCATCATGAACCACGAAAACAAACTTAAATATCATAAAAGATATATTATTTTCGTTCACTTTTAATTGTCATAATATTTTTTTAGAGTCAAACGATAATAACTTTGACTAACATTTTATGATGTATTTTTCATCATATTGATATGCAAAAAATTGAAGTTTATAATTCTTTTCGTATAGTTTTTAAATATTAAATTTTTTGTATAAACTATCGAATTTATATAATCTAATTTAATTTTGAAAATTAGTCAAATCGACTTTTGAAAAATCCAACATGACAATTAAAATTAGACAGAGAGAATAGTATTTTGTAAAGAATTTGAAATAATAAATTTTAATTGGGTAGAAATAATCAATTAATGAAACACATAAAATGCTTATATTATTTCTCCCCCTTTAAAAAATCATTTCTTATCATACTTGATTGACTAATCATATCTTACCCAATTTAGTATAGTGGTGAGACTGTTATAGCCTTAACAAATTGTGTATAATTTAAATTTAGTCGGGCTCAAACTCCGAACACTTTCAAATGGACTTTATTGTGCATAATTCAAATTCAATCGGGCTTCAACGTGAATTCTGAACTATATCTTAATTACTTTTATTCCCAAAAAGGTTTGCCTTTTTAACCTAGTATACAAAGAATAAAAAGGTATAAACAGCTCATCTTCTTTTTTCTTTATCATTCTAAACAACTCTGGAATCTCAATTTCAATCTATTTTCTATTGCCCCCCAAATTGAATCTCTTTTTCAATTTTTTTCTAGATTTTCTTATATTGACAACTTTTTTTTTGTTTTTTCAAATAAAATCACAAAAATATAGATATGGGTATGAAGCTTGATGAAGAATATGGAGCAGATAGATTATTGCAAATCGAAACGGACGATGAAGAGAATGAGGCACATGATACGGTTAATGAAGACGACGATACTGGATCTGAAATCTCTAATCACTCTGTTCATGCCCCTTTTCATAGCCAACTTGATTCTCCTACTTGGCCTCAAAGTTATCGGTATGATTTTTTTTTCTATTGGTTGCTAATTTTTTCATGCATGGAAAATAAATGAATAGTAATATCGCGTGATCTAGTGGTTAATGAAGTGACTTAGTGGGTAATGAAGTGGATTGAGAAGCCTGAGGTTTTTGGTTTAAATTTAAGTAGAGACAAAAATTACAGGTGATTTAGTCGAAGTACATGCAAGCTGAGCTCTCCGGACACTACCACTTTTTATCCCAAAAAATAGTTATCCCTCTTGTGGTGATTTTGAAAGAAAAGTCGAGATGCACAAAAGTTGATTCAAAGTTCAAACAGTAAGGTTATTAAAAAAAAGAATAAATGAATAGTAATATCGCTTGGCCTAGTGGTTAATAAAGTGGGAGAGAATGTATGATTCGTGGTAATAATGTTTTCATGTGTTTAAGTATGAGTATGGTTTAGTGGTTAATGAAGTGGGTTGAGAACCGTGAGATCTCAGGTTCAAATTCAAGTAGAGACAAAAAATTTAGGTGATTTAGTCGAAGTGCATGCAAGTTGGCCTTAACATTATCACTTTTTATCCCAAAAGATAGGTATCCCTTTCGTGGTAATTTTGAAAGAATAGTTGAGATGCACATAAGTTGGTTTAAACAATAAGATTATTAAGAAAAAGGAAAAATGTATAACTAAGAAGGTGTTAAATTTGAGTATTTAAATTTGTGTTGTTATTATGTATAGATATTCCGTTCTGACTACATCTTATTAATGTTAGTTGGGATTTGGTTCCAGGGATATTATTATTATTATTATTATTATTACTAGTGTTGTCAAAGGTGCGATTAAGCCCTGAAATAATGCACATAACATGTTGAGCGCTTTGCCTTGCTTTACGGGCGCTTCAGTGTTGTCATCAGGCTCTAAAGCTTCTTTTCCTTGCCAATGAGTGCAATCCTTAAACCGTGACACTAAACAATTGATATTTTATTTTTATCATAATTTTTTCAAAGGAAGCTGCTAACTTATGGTATCCCCTGATCCAAGGGTGTGCTATAATCTTGTATCATATAAACGACCTTACCCCTACCTAGGAAGGTAGAGAGGCTGTTTCTGATAGACCCTCAACTCAAGGAAATACTACCATCATGATCAAATATAACTGCATTTTGTTACTTCTTGTGAATTGACTTGAAATTTGTACAATTTTTCATCCAAATGAAGAGTACTGAATCTTTTATTGAATATATAGGAGGTCAATGGACGTGTTTACAGGGGTGACCCCTCCATCATTGAGTTTTTTAAAGGGAAGCTCCATGTTGAGTTCAGCATACATGAGGTCTCAGACTCTGACACCTGAATATTCCCTCAGTAAACCTTTCATTTCTTCTCCAAGCCTTGACAGGGAAGAAATTCCAACTTTGAATCCTTCAAAGCTATCGATTGTTTCTTCCGCAATATTTTCAGCACCAGAATTGCCACCATCACAACAATGTTCATATACCCAATCAGTTCTTAATGGTAAGACACGGATGTTATCTTGTTGTTTGTATAGTGATGGCTTATTGTTCTACTGCTAGGGTAGCCTAACTTTGGTCCTCCAGTTTTGTCATCGTAACATTTATGTCTAAAGACTGTCCATTTTCTGTTGCACTTTTTGACTATGTGCACTATTTGAAAATCATGCTAGAACGTCTTTAATCGCATACAGGAAAAGGTTTAGACTTTAGACATGTATTTATATAACCTGGAGCTATATTGTTCATGTACTGTTGTTCTATAGGTACTTATTTCTGAAATTACATCTATGTTTCTCCTGAAAGTTCAGTATTTGGTTAAAATATCAGTAGATTGGTACCCGATTAATGTTCTGCTTGTTTTTCCTTGTCATATCTGTTTCGAGTACTTAAACCTCTCATCTCTATTCTCCTGTTTGTTTGTTTTAACGTGGATTGATTTTTCAATGCAGCAATAAATGCTCTGTGTGGAATAGGGATCCTTTCGATTCCCTATGCACTCAAAGAAGGGGGATGGTGTAGCCTTTTCCTTCTGTTTCTTTTTGGAATCATTACTTTTTATACTGGAACTCTTTTGAAAAAATGTTTAGAAAGTTCTCCTGGTATTGAAACCTATCCAGATATCGGACAAGCTGCCTTTGGATTGTCTGGTCGAATATTCATAGCTGTGAGTATGACAAATTATTGACGACATATATACTAATGCTTTTTCAATTTGTAGAACAAGATTTTCGTTTGGTTGCTAATGTTGGATTTTCATTAAATGCAGATTGCCTTGTATGCGGAACTATATGTAAGTGTCTAATTCTCGCTCTCTGCTTCATACTGCTGTATATAGCCCTTAACTTGGAACTACTTTTTCCTCTTTACAGTCCTCTTGCATAGAGTATTTGATTATGATGAGTGATAACCTCGGCGCCCTATTCCCGAATAGTCACATGGAGTTTGCTGGACTTCATCTGAATTCTTATCAAATATGTGCTATTATTTCTACCCTTGTCATACTTCCAACCGTTTGGCTTAGAAATCTCAGTTTGCTGTCTATCGTTTCAGGTATTGGATACTTACCTAAAAATGTCTCGAATTAGTTCATAGTTGTTCTATTTGTGCTAATGTGTGTTGAATTGTGATTCTCTTCGCTCAGCCGGTGGAGTGATTGCACTGATTGTCGTGGTGATCTGCTTGCTATGGGTTGGGGTGGTTGATGATGTTGGATTTCACCCAAGTGGAACAGCTATTAACATTGCAAAGATACCTGTCACGATTGGTCTTTATAGTTTCTGCTATGGAAGCCATTCAGTTTTCCCAAATATCTACTCATCAATGAAAGAACCTTCAAGATTCCCTTCTGTTCTTCTTATAAGGTAAATTAAATGAATTAGGCATTTACGTATACAATGATGTGATCAATCAAAATGTACATCTGGAAGTTGAAGGTTTAAGATTTAACTTGTATTGGTTCGTACTGATGCAGCTTCAGCACTGCCTTCTTTTCGTACCTCGGAGTAGCAATTTGTGGCTTTTTAATGTTTGGTGAAAACACCAATCCACAGTTCACTTTGAATTTGCCAACAAAACTTGTTACTTCAAAAGTTGCAGCTTGGACAGTGGTAAGAATAATATTAGCCGCTTTAGCCTATGCTTTTCTCATAAAAGACTGAATTTGTTTCCCCTGTTTTACATTGGATGATTATTGAAAATCTAAATATAAATAATGTTTTTTTTTTTGCAGGTCATAGCCCCTCTCACAAAATACGCGATAACACTTACACCAGTAGCTTTTGGCATAGAAGAATTCCTACCTTCGCCTCAGCTTAGAACTTATGCTGTATCCTTACTCATCAGAACACTTTTGGTGTTTTCAACTCTGGTCATTGCATTGGCAGTTCCATATTTTGGTACGTATTTTCGTATAACATTTGCATTGTACTGATATACACGAGTACAAAAGGAGGAAACTGTTACAAATTAGTAATCTGTTTACAAACTAAGATATTTCTTTATGAAACTTAACTGCAGGTTCTGTAATGTCATTGATTGGATCTTCACTAGTAATGCTTGTGGTAAGTTTAGCAAAATTGTTTCATTTTACTCTTAATGTGAAAAGCTAATTAGCTTAAGGTACATAACATGATTTTTTTCTTTTGCTTGTTTTTTTCAGTCTTTAATCCTTCCTTGTGTATGCTACATCCAACTACGCAAGAATCAAATCACTCGATTTCAGGTATTTTTCTCTCCATTTTTTAGTTGAAAAAAAATAAAAAATTCACCCCCTAATTATGCTAAAAATAATTTTATTTCCCTCTTGTATTATTCAGCTTGCAGCTTGCAGTTCCATTATAGTGGTGGGACTGATTTCAGCGGTAGTTGGCACATATTCTGCACTCACCAACATGGTCTAGTTTAAAGATGGAAGGTTCGGTCTCGTTATTGATAGAGTGAATAGATATCTCTCTTCTGATTCAAAATCGTAGTTTCGGGAGTTGGGTTCTTGTACACTATGCACAGCGGTAGCATTGATCAAATGTCAAAAGTGAAAGGGGTTCAAAAGGAAACAGAAAAAACCAGAGTACCACCAATTTTGTAGAATTGCTTGAGTGATTATGAAATCGAAGTTGTAGTTAGCAAGAAATTAGATCTTGATTCATTTTTTTAACTCTTAATGTTGGTTTTTTAAAACCTTTTCTATTGTAACAGTAGTTAATTACATTGTTACCTCATGATTTAGCAATTAATTAGACCAGCAATTTGTTATCACTCTGGGGATTTATCTATATCTATTTGTATCTAGTGTTTCTTATATACTGATAGTATAACCACTATTTTGATCGAACTTGTGGGTAATCAAAGTGAATTTTGATAGTTAATTGGACTCCTTACGCATGTGTAACCGGTATTTCTAGAAATAACGATACGTATATTTATACAATAGACGAGCAGATATAGGATTTTTAAAATATGGATGCACCCTTTGAGTAAATAACTCAATATTCAATCAAGTATATCATTAAACTCTTTTGGAGTATGGGAGCCAACACAATATTAAATCAAATTTAGGAAATATGTACAAAAACACTTAATTTGACAAAAAATCATGGGTTCACATGATGTGATTGCGTTCTTTTAGTTTCTTTTTTCTAGTTTCCCTGAATGTAAATAGTGTAATTGTTGGGTAATGCTAACATCCTATTTATGACAAGGTCTATGAGGGGGTTGGGGTTATCCAGGTCGGAGTCATGATCAAACATAGCACTTGTGTGGTAGACTTAGTTAAAAAATAAAGTTACGTCTTTGCTATTAGTTAAGACTTTTGGCATATGATGGGTAAATGCTCGATCCTACCAGTAATTTTATGTAATTTAGCAACTTTCCTTCTTTCTCTTTTTAGGTTTTGTTCTTTCGAGTGAATGTCGGGTAAAGTTGGATCAAGAATTTTAAGTTGTTTACTCATATACATAAACAAGTGAAATTCATAATAAATACAAGTTCAAATCAAAATTACTGAGTTCTGTTGAATCCGTACGATGTAGGCAGAATGTTGGTGTAGTTTGAATAGTCACTATTAGTCAAATAGTTTGGATTGACATGAAGGGATGTAGAATGAAGCAAGGCATGTCCATTGCTTGCCATAAAATAAGCTTAACACACAAACTCTCCTAGTGTTGTTGTGTCCAGTTAACTACTTAGAATTGTGAGATACCAAATGGACCTTACGTGGCGCGTACAAATCCAAATTAATTGAGACTCCAATACATATATCGAATACGAATAGAAAAAAAATAATCTTATTGAACATTTGCTTAATTATCAAATGAACAAGTATGTTGAAAGTCAAAAAAGATTACAAGCCCATGATTTAACTTGATAAAAAAGCATATGTAACTATCATTAGACCAATCAATTGATTAGTGTTAAGATCTGATAAGAGGGTGTGTAGTGTGTACAAATGTAAACACTTTACACAATATTATATTATTAATAATAAAAAAAATGTGAATATTATTATTATTTTGTTATTTAAAAATATGAATGTATACTACAAACAAGTTACGTTACTGAATACGATCATTTAACAACTTTTTACAAGGTTTTTTCTATAAACAATTGACACGTTTGCATGATTTGCAGTGTAATTTTTTTTAATTAAATGTTGTTTTTAAAACGTTAATGTGTATATTGTATTCCGTATTTATCTTCTTTAAGTACTTAATTCTATTAGATGTTCTTTTTTGGCATAATAAAGATAGACATATAAACTTGATGTCAACTGATAATTGAATACTTTAATTTTGAAAATGCATATCTTACTTTAGTCGGAAATCTATTAAGGAATTACTGGTGAAATTACATTGGATATATTGTTGTTGCTCTTGTATCACGGACCCTCTTGAATTTCTCTTAAATTCCTTTCTTTAAGACAAATAGATATAAATAAATATCTTTCACAAAGAGGAAACTAAAATAATGCAATGTAATAATAATAAAAATGAGGCATAATATAAAGATAAACACCTAAATTTGACCTCAATTGATAACTAAACATTTCAATTTTGAGTATTTACATCTAGACACCTTAACTCGTCTCTATTGTGTCGGTTGAACACTCCAACTAACAAAATAATCATCTAGATAGCTCCAAAATTTATGTGGTATGTAAGCATGGGTGTCCAAAGACACAGTGACGATATATCAAACGAGTTGGAGTGTTTAGTTGTCTATTGATGCTTCTAGTTCTAGATGTGCATTATTAAAGTTGGGATGATTACTTTTCACCCAAGGCTAAATTTGAGTATCTGTTTATGTATTATGCCAAGAAAAATAGAAGTTAAATTTGAATATTGAGGAAAGTTTTAGAACCTCAGTAAAATAGAAAAATTAAAAGATATAGAGCTAGATTGTCTTTGACAACACCCTAAAGTTGTTTTCCAACTGTAGTAGTTAGTCAATTTTATGTACACAAATTTTGAACTTCTTCCTCATTGTTCTTCTTTCAACTATACTATACTATATTCATCACCTAACAAACCTACCTAGCATCCCTATATATATACATCAACTTTACTAGCTAGTTTTCATCCAACTACAATATAAAATTTAATTCAAACAATTAAGAAGACATCAAATTAAATTGATGAGTTCTTCTACTACTTTTCCCCCATTAGTTCCCATGACAATGTTCATTATTGTTTTTCTTGCATTATGTCTCATCTCTCAACCTACACAAGCAATCACTAGATACTATGAGTTCAATGTATGCGTTTTTGCTAATTTCCAAAATCTTTTAGCCTAATGTTTATTTAATTTAATTTCTTATGCTCTGCACTAATTTGCTATTAGTTGTGACATTTTTCTTGTAATACTGTTTTGTTTTGCTTGTGCTGAGGGTCTTTCAGAAACAACCTTACTACCTCGGAGAGGTAGTGGTGAGGTCTGTGTGCACTCTACCCTCTCCAAACCCCACTTTGTGGAACTGCACTGAGTTTGTTGTTGTTGTGGTTTAATTTAATTTCTTACAAATGCTAATATTTTTTTTTCAATTTTTTGAATATTTATTTATGTATATTACAATGCAAAATGTGACAAGATTGTGCCATACAAAGAGCATAGTAACAGTCAATGGAAAATTTCCAGTGCCTTTGTGACAAGGGAGGGTGATCGTCTACTTATTAAAGTCACCAACCATGTTCCTAACAATATTACCCTTCAATTTCTTTGGACCATACTACAGTAAATAGGCTATTTTATGCCCTTTTTGGGTCATTATTCAGATTTTATCAAATATTTTTAAAATTTGTGTAAATATAGCCCTTGGGACCCACAAAATAGTGACCTAATGTTTTCTCATAAGATTTGTAGTTTTCTCAAAAAGAATCTTTAAACCAATGGTCTAATAAAAGGTTTATATAAATTAAATAAAAAGACGACCATTTACTAAACAGCTGTCCCAAAAGGGACAAAAATTCATAATCTATATACTTACATCCTTTCCATATGATCATTTAACATAAATATATCAACATTTTAATATCTTGTACAAAATTAGTAGTGTATTTCAACCTATTGTAACATACTAAACTTCCTTATTTTCCATATAACTAATCACACTTGGCTTGTTCTGAACAATTTACCTTTAGTTATTCTTTAGGTGCTCAGATGCGCGTTATTTTTAATGTATAGAAGTTAAACTCTTTTTTAGGTGCTCTTAGATTAATTTCTTTTTCTTTTCCCTCTTAATAGGCATGGAGTTAGACAACTTCGTAACGGATGGGCAGATGGACCAGCTTATATAACACAATGTCCCATTCAAAGTGGCCAAACTTATGTAAACAATTACACAATTATTGGCCAAAGAGGGACTTTGTGGTGGCATGCACATATTTCATGGCTAAGATCTACTCTTTATGGTCTTCTAATTATTCTTCCTAAGAAAAATGTATCTTACCCTTTTGTTAAACCATATAAGGAAGTGCCTATCATTTTTGGTATATACTCAATCTACACATAAAATCAAATTTATAATTGTTATGATCCAATAATCTTCATCTAAATTATGTTATTTATTGTGAAATTTTGTTGATGTTTAATTAGGAGAATGGTTTAATACTGATCCTGAGGATATTATTAGCCAAGCTTTACAGAGTGGTGGAGGCCCCAATGTCTCTGATGCCTACACCATCAATGGTCTTCCAGGGATCTTGTACAATAATTGCTCTACAAAAGGTAAGTAATTTTTACACGATCAAGTCATATTTATCGGTCGTAGCAGATGACCTATTTTATTTTCAAGATTACAAATTTCACATTTTAAGATAACTTTCTTGTAAATATCCTCCTTTTTCCACCCCACCACTAGAAGAATCGATAGTGTTTCCACTTACCCTCCAACATGACTCGAATCCTCAATCTACCGGTTGATGTTGATGGAGGTGCTCAACCACTTGAGCAAACCTCACTTGACTGTAAATGTCCTTTGAATGACCTATTTTATTTTCAAGATTACAAAATTCACATTTTACGGAAACTTTTCTTGTAATTATCCTCCTTTTTCCACCCCCACCTTCAGGAGGGTCAATAGTGTCCCCACTTATCCTTCAGCATAATTACTCAAACTCTCAATCTACCAGTTGATGGTGGAGGTGCTCAACCACTTGAGCAAACCTCACTTGACTGTAAATATCTTTTGAATGACCTGATGGGTGATAGTGTAATTTTGTTTACACTAGTTATGTATATATAACTTAAATCGTTAGCGTAAGGAACTTTTTACACCATCATGTCATGATTTTTACCTGTTATAATAGGTAACATATATTATTTTCAAGATTATATTCTATTATCAGTTGTAGCACATGACTTATTTTATTTTCAAGATTACAAATCTCACATTTTAAGGGGTTTTCTTGCAAATATCCTCCTTTTTCCACCCCACCCAAGTTGGATCAATATTGTTTCCACTTTTTCCACCCCACCCTAGTTGAATCAATAGTGTTCCCACTTACACTCCAGCATGACTCAACCCACAATCTACTGGTTGATGGTGAAGGTGCTCAACCACTTAAGCAAACCTCACTTATCTGTAGATATCCTTTGAATGACTTGATACTGTAATTTTTTTATTCTATATATATATAACTTAAACCATTAGCATAAGGAACTTCTTACACCATCATGTCATCTTTACCTGTTATAATAGTTACATTATCTTATTATCAAGATTATATTCTATAACACTAACTTGTAATCTATAAATGGATTTTGTAACAGATACATTCAAGCTAAAAGTCAAGCCACGGAAAACATACCTTCTAAGAATGGTCAATGCTGCACTCAATGATGAACTTTTCTTCAGCATTGCAAATCACACTCACAGTAGTTGAAGCTGATGCATTATATGTCAAACCATTTGACACTAAAACAGTACTTATAACACCAGGACAAACAACAATGTACTATTGAAAACCAAATCAAAATACCCAAATGCCACTTTTCTCATGTTTGCTAGACCTTATGTCACTGGCCAAGGCACATTTGACAACTCTACTGTTGCTGGAATACTCGAATACGAATCACCAACACCTCATTCGACTAAATCAAACTTGTCAAGGTCCTAACGGGACCAAATTTGCAGCGTCGATAAATAATGTGTCATTTGTACAACCTACAAATGCTCTGCTTCAATCTCATTTTTTTGGACAATCAAAGGGTGTTTATAGCCCTAATTTTCCTGTTAATCCTTTGAATTGGTTCAATTATACAGGGAATCCTCCAAATAACACTATGGTTAATAATGGTACCAAAGTTTTGGTACTTCCTTTTAATACAAGTGTTGAGTTAATTATGCAAGATACAAGTATTCTTGGTGTTGAAAGTCATCCACTTCATCTTCATGGCTTCAATTTCTTTGTTGTTGGACAAGGTTTTGGTAATTTTGACTCGAATAAGGATCCTGCTAAATTCAATCTCATTGATCCTGTTGGGAGGAACACTATAAGTGTGCCATCTGGTGGATGGGTCGCTATTCGATTTTTAGCCAATAATCCAGGTTAGTTGACTAAAACACTTTTTATGTTCCATTTTATATGACACTATTACTTTTTTAGCTTATTTAACAAAAATAATACCTTTTTATGTTTGAAAATTAAATAAGAAAAAAAAACTTAAATATGTTATCGAACTATCAGAAATTGCTCAGTCGTGCCATTTGTTAACATTTGAGCGTATTTGTGCCCTTGCCATGACCAAATGTGCACATTTATGTCACTCTTCACCAACGGCTCAGACAACCAATTTAAAAAAAAAAAAAAAAAACAGAATCTACGCATGTCATCTATTTAAATGATTCACATCACCTAATTTGTTCAACTTTATTTTAACTCATCGCAATTAAATTTGACCCACCCTAATGTTATAACCCGACCCATCCACTTCACTTTTAACCCATTCATTCCCTTAATCGATCAGTAAACATCTCATTTTATTTTTAATGACATGATTTTACTTTTATACAAATGTCATGACACGTTAAAGATCACAACTTACAGAAGTTTTTCTTTCTTCATAAAATATCATATCCAGTCAAACAGTGTCACATAAAATATGACGGAGGGAATATGAGTCATTAAGACTTCAAGAATTTGTACTTTTAGTGAAATTTAAAAGGGATTAATGTAAAATTAATGAATGTTTTGAATTAATTATAGGTGTTTGGTTCATGCATTGTCACTTAGAAGTGCATACAAGTTGGGGATTGAAGATGGCATGGCTTGTTATAGATGGAAAACTTCCAAATCAAAAACTCATTCCTCCTCCATCTGATCTTCCTCAGTGTTGATTTCTTAATATTTTCAAACTGTTTTGCACTTTTATTTATTTCTTGTCTTCATCTTATTTATTTTTTTGTTCATTTATGTATTTTGGGTGTGTGTTTGTTTTATTTAACATTCATTTTTGTTTGTAATTGACTGGCCTTTTCATGTCATGGTCTAACAAGAGAGGGAAGAATTGACTGCCTTTTGTAATTTAAGGACTGATATATTCAATGCAAGTGAGAATAAATGGTTTTTTGGTATCGTTGGCTTGACATAAAAAAAAATTAGAAAAAGAAAGATTATTGAAATTTATGATCTAGAACAAATCGTGAACATTGTTTCTAATTTAAAAAATATGACATTCTTTTTTAGGACAGACTGAAAAGAAAAGTGTGTCACATGAACTGAGACCGACATAAAATGTGACACTTTAGTAACCATATGTTATTATTAATATATATAAATATGGAAAGGGCCGGCAATAGTGGCCTGAAATATTGTAAACATGTCCTTTGTTTTGCCACGAAATTTTTATCGTTATCCAAATGATAGATATGCAGAAAAAAAAAAGATATTTGTTATTTGGCTAATGATTATATTGTTTCGACTTTCGAAGAATTTATGAAAAATGGCAGCAAAATTGGTTGGTTTGTCGTAGTAGAGTACATGACATGATTTTTGGTGGGAGAAAAGGGTGGGAGTTAGACTCAACTCGAAGCATGATAAAATAAGTAAAGTTCAATAAATATTATAAATACAATATATGTCTTCAAATTGTAGATTTGATCTAAAGTTTACCAATTTAATATAATATATATTATATAATTAGACCCAAGATGCTCCCAATATTTCATTTTAGGTGTTTGTTTTAGTTTAATCGAATATGGAGTTTAAAATGTACTAATAATATTTTTAAAAAATTAATTTTTTTTTGATGTTATATATGTCATTATTATTAGAGTTAAAATGATAAAAATAAAAAATAAACACATTTCAATTATTATCATTTTACGAATTACACACTTCAAATATCAGTTGTTTTCTTTTCCAATATAAATTATCCTCATCTATTCTTTTCCTATTTGAACTTTCAGTATTTATGTGTCAAAACACACTCGAAGTTGATTAAGTCAACTATGAGTTGTTTCTTTTTTTAATCTGAACCATTATCATCTATTCAACTAGATATGTTTTTTAATACATAGATGGTGATCGTTCGAATAGGAAAAAGAAACAACATATAATTTAATGTGAAACTCGCAACATCATAACGATTTAAATATGTTTTTGACTAATAATTCTTATTGTTCACCAGAAAAACTGAGAAAGTATCATCTTTCAATCAAATTAAATAAAATAAGATACATAAAATTGAAATGTATTAAAAATATAGTTTATGAAACTTTGGTTTGAAGAAATTATATTTTTTTTAAATTATGGAATTAGTTGGTAGTAATAAAATACTTCACAAATTCGCATTGTTTTAGGTGGACAAAAGTGTTAAAAAGTTAAGACCAACCGGACATTTTCTGATAATAAAAGAAACTTCATGAACCCAAACTCCAAACAATCCCTTGTATTCCTCTAGATCCAAACCCCACCGTTAAATTCTCGCCGGCGGTCATCCTTCCGACGTCGGGAAATGAAACGTGGCAGCGGATTCTCGTTCCACGTCACCGTCGTCATAGCCGCCATTGCATTCATATACTTCTCAACGGTGTTCGTCTTCATTGATCAGTGGTTTGGGCTTTGGTCGTCCCCTGGAATGCTTAACGCCGTCTTCTTCACCGTCGTTGCTGTTATGTGCATTTACAATTATGCCCTTGCTATCTACACCGATCCGGGTCAGGTTCCTAGCTCATTTGTACCCGACGTTGAAGACCCTGATAATATTGTTCATGAGATCAAACGCAAGGTTTTTGCATTTCTTTCATTTTTTTATTTTTTAATTTTGAATTATTAGCTTGTGTTTTCCATTTCTGCCATTTTTAGCTTTATTTCTATATATATAAGTGTGTATATATTACTTCAATTTGTATTTCTGTTCGGTGGAAATTATTTTCTACATTTTTTTTTGGATTGGGGAAAAGAAGTAGGATAAATATGGTACTAATATAGCGTATAAGATTTTGTTTAGTGATAATTTCATGTATTAAAGAAAACCTTTTAGTGTTGGAAGTCATATTTAGTGATTTTTGGAAAGGAAAATGACTACATGATGATAATTTACATACCAGACTAATGCGGTACTGAGGGCCTTATTTTGAATTTAGTGACTACCTCTGCTTGAAATTGGAAAATGGTTTCCTCCATACGAAGCACGCCCTTAAAGGAAACATTTTTAACTGTTTCGAGCTAAGGAAACACCACATCAATGGAGTTATGACTTGTAAGAACCTAATTACTTCTTCATTCAGTAATTGGAAAACATGGGGAAACATAAGCATGTTGTGTTGAACGTGTGCTTTCTGTAGCATATGCTAAGTGAAGGAAAGACATGGCTTTGGTGTACTAGTTTGTCTCTTTACTGTGCTTGTTGCTAAATTTTAATGTTGCGGAGAGAAAATCCCCAAGTATTAGGAGATTCATTATTGAGTCAGGCATGGATACTTAACTTGAAAAGATACGGAGTTGGAGGTAATTACAAGAAGCAGCAAACTCTAGAAGTGTGTCAAAAGTCAAAACATGCCTACTGTATATGAAAATTCAATATTAGTACTATTTATAAGTCTGAAGAAAGGATGTTTCTGCTCTGCTAAACATCCCTTACTTTTGGTGGTCCTCTTAATACTTTTCAGTCCATTTATTGGTGTTTTTCCCATCTTTCTTAAATCATGGAATTGAATTCCTCTTTTCGGATGACATTTGAATGAAAAATGTGACTGGTCCAAAAATCACATGCACGCCCTTTCTTGATACTTCAGCTAGCAGTTATACCATCTATAGAGTACTGCTTTAGCTCTATGTTAGGATTGTGAAATTTCCAGTAAATATTATTTCTCATTGTATGATTGCTTCTTTAATGTGTTAATTTCACCTATCGTGTTGTTTATCCGCAGAACCAAAAAGTTACTTTTCTTATGACTTTAAAATTCTCTTTTCTTTAGAAGTTAAGGTATTATTCTGGAGCTTACAATGTCCAAGGATGAACATATAAAGTTAAAACCTCCCTATCTATTTTTGGAGGAATTCTGTAACGTCTAAGATTCTGCCTTATTAGAAGTTCTTGTTACACCAAAAGGCAAGCAAAACTATACAGTTTCATTTTATCTTCTGAATTGAGTTAGTTTTGGCTTCAAAACATCTCATATTTCTCTCCTTCCAAACTGTCCACTGTATACAGTAGCAACGGGATTCTAGATTTTGCACATGCTTTGTTTGAGAATAGCTAGAAAAGTAGTTGATTCTGCACATGTGGCTGTGAGTACTTAAAGTAAACTAACACTGATATTTTGTATTCTAATAATTAATCATGTTTTAATCATGAATAGAAGAAAAGTAGTTTATTGATGCTCTAAATATAACAGTTTTGATGACTATTCTAAATGAAGTTTAAGGACCTGAATCCTGATAGTTCATCAACATTTCTAACATCTGGTAATCTCATATATTTTACAGAATCCCTACAATAATGTCAGTGGCGGATCCAGGATTTTAATGTTGTGGGTGCTCCATTAGCTACCAATCACAAAATATAAGTGTACAAATTTAACATTTTTCATAAGAAAGACAATCATATTTAAATATGATAGAGAATAAAAACCAATAAAAATTATATTTTGGATTTAAAAAAAAAAAAAAGGAAGATGACAGTTTTTTCTATAAAATTTTGTTTAGGAAAATTTAGCAAAAGACAGTTTGTGAAAGGAAAAAAAACAATCAGCATTACGGAGAAAAATAAATAAAATAAACAATTCAGCAAAATAAATTAAGAGAAAGAGGAGTTGGATTTTAAACCAAAAGTAACGTCCCTAAGGGGAATCGATCAGTGGCTGACAACCGAGAAACAACCTTGAGCACCCACCTATAACCATCAGACCAACCAAACCATTTGTTTCATGGGTGCTCACCTTTAAGTTTTATATGATTTTCTTAATTTCAACATAAATATATAGAGTTCGATATGAAATTAATGGGTGCTCGAGAACCCGAAAAGTACCATGTGGGTCCGCCCCTGAATAATGTTATCAGAATATAAACGTGTATGCATAACCAATATTTTTTTTGAGCAATATTTAGTATTACTAATTACATATTATTATTTTATTGACCAGATAACATGAAACTAAATTACATATTCTATTAACTGAAATTGATATTCTGCTTGAATTTCATTTTTGAAACAAGAAGTTGCAATGAAGCTCTCATTACTGGCTGTAAAGTAGTAATACTCTTTACTTGATAGAATCAAGTTTGTGTTCGAACTTTGTGGATGTAATTTTGTTCTATGAATTATTCTACAGGGTGGGGATTTGAGATACTGCCAAAAGTGTTCCCTTTATAAGCCTCCACGTGCTCATCATTGTCGTATATGTAACAGATGTATACTACGAATGGTATGCCTAGTCTATATTTCATTTCTGTTTTATCTTGATGTACTGTATATTAAATTACAAGTGTTTCATTTTGGATATAAGGATCATCATTGCGTGTGGATGAATAATTGTGTGGGCCATGCGAACTACAAGATCTTCTTCATCTTTGTTATGTAT
>JAJOOR010018431.1:0-23327 GCA_036250505.1 Solanum acaule | reverse complement strand
TGACAAGATAAAATTAGAAGAAGGAAGTTGCAGTGTACATACTTTAGAAAAGGAATCAAGTAGTGTTCCATTACAACTAAATGTCAATAGAGCAGTACAAGAATGCGAAATTAGTTTGGGGTAATATTCTCTGAAATTCTATATATATAGATAACTCAAACAATATTTAAATGCATGTGTTGATTGAAACTCATCACTCATGATCAGGTTACAGCTGCAGTAGCCCATTCAAGGACCTCTAGCTAGCATAAAGCATGGCCAATGTTAATGCCTCAAAAATACTACAACCAAAATATTGTATAACTATACAATTTGGCTGGATTAGTAACTTGCACATTTAAATTATGTTGTGTTTATCTCACTTGTGTGGACGTTTTTCCCCTGTGCTTGCATATCAACTATCACCATTCACCACCCTCTTTTTCCATGAGACAAAGAGAGTAGTCTCACCTCCTTGTTGTAAATGTAAATAAGCTTGCACGTGACTTTTTGTTATCAACAACCAATTTTCACATGCTCATATACAATTACTACTATTTATTTCAGCACTGTATGTTTTGTTATTTTATTTTTCACATTTATTATGTCTTCTTATACTTGTGTAAAATGTTACATCTCTTACTTTTTATTTAGTACCATCATTTGTTGATTGTGAGCCTACAAATAATATCCTATTCAAAAGTTTGTTGAAATATGTGAATCTTCTCCTGGGAAAGAAAAGAGTTCATGATTTGTATATATGATATCTGAATTTAATTAACTCATGTATTTAGGACATTAATGTAAGAATTGTATGGTTGAATACATGTATTTAGATAAAAGGAGAGTGAATTGAATTAAATGATTATACATTTTCCAAACGAGATACGTGATAGAAAAGTCATGTAAATATATGGATATTATAGATATTTTTGGTAGGCCAAAATATAACTTAAGTTGGCAGAAGTCTACTTGTCTTCAAATAAAGTGACTGATATATGTAAGCAAGTAGAGTCAAGCCATTTTCTCAACTCGTCTTAAAAATATATTGAGTGGATCACTACAATAAAAAATATCTGTTAGCGGCAATAATTATACACAATACCAAAGAAGTCTAAAACCATTACCGGTAGTAATTAATTGTCGTTGGATCTAATGTCGCTAAAGGCTTTAGGGACATTTAGAAAAAGTGTTAATTCCCACTAAAAATACATTTTTAGTGACAATCAAGTTATTGTCATTAATTAGTTGTCACTAAAGATCATTTCTGGTATACTGATTGAGAGTGATTATCCTCCCTTACTTACCAACATTTTGTCACAACCCGGGGTACCCCCTAGATGTAACATGGCGTATAGGACCCCGAAAGGCCCCATACAAGCCATTTAGCAATCATAACATAGGAAATAGAACATAAGAAGTAAATACAACATTTCAAGTCCAACATTTTATAAAGGAAAGCGGAAGTCTAAAACACTTTGTCTCAATAGCCATCTAATACAATAGAATGAGATTGGGCCTAGCTCATACATCATGTTCAAAATTGAAAATAAGAAGGAAACTAGGAACAATGAAAATCCATCCTCGAAGCATGAGGACTCACCAAGCTCAGAAATCAACCGAGTCAACCTCTAGCCACTAAACTAAGAACCCTGAATATTGGACCCTACAATCGGGGAAATGTAGGCAAGAGTATGCGTTAGTACAAAACAATGTACCAAGTATGATAGCCATGCATAAAACATTTAAGTCGTTCTAAAAGGGGACATTTCATAACATGCAATTGACCAAGCTAAAACATGATATAAGAAGTTTAGAAAACATAAAAACATGGTCAATGCAAGCTAACATCTTTAAAACCATTGAACACATATGAGATACTTCCTGAAGTAACCTTAGTTCATTATTAATGTGGGAAGTAGTTATTTTCTTAACTTGTTCTTATTATCCATGGAAGGGCATGCCATCTTGCCAGTCCAAGCTATCCATGGAAAGATATCATTCAATAACCAATCCAAGCTAAGTCATAAGACATCCACAGAAAGGTACAATTAAGTATCCAATCCAAGCTATCCATGGAAAGGTACAATTAAATATCCAATCCAAGCTATACATGGAAAGGTACAATTAAGTATCCAATCCAAGCTATCTATGGAAAGGTACAATTAAGTATCCAATCCAAGCTATCCATGGAAAGGTACAATTAAGTATCCAATCCAAACTATGTTTCATTAGGATAGTTCTTTATCTTTGATTAAATTAGGTGAGAAGACCTTTCACAATCATACTTCCACGTGTTCATGAGAAACTCCTTTCAACAACACAATAACAACATTATCATTGATACTTTACTCTCAATCATCCTTAAAACATTTACATAGATTTCATAAGAACATGTATAATCTCATAATTAACCTTTAAAGGTTCAAAACCTACTTTCAATCACCACATCTAGAAAATAAGGATTAGATATGGATTTCATCATAAATTCATGTGATTCCATCACTTCATTCTTGATTTCATAAAACTCCCCTTTCATAAGCAAAGACCCACATCATATCATCATAATTGGGAAAATATGAGATTTACATGGGTTCATGGGGAAATCATCATAAAATCATAGCATTTCATCAATTCATGTATAAGATATCATAATTCAATTATTTAAATCAATAATGGAGAGAACCCATGAGAATTGAAGAAAACCCTAACTTAATTGGAGATTTCTATCTTTGAAAATAGGAGAATTTGGGAACTCAATGGATGGAAGGGATCTGTGGATGAAAACTATCATACTTTGAAGCCAATTGCTAATCTTGAATGGAGGAATTGAGACTTGACTTGAAACTCTAGGTTGAATCCATCTTCTTCAAGCTTTCTAGAGAGAATTATTGGAGAGTTCTTCTTTTGGTGAATTTGGGGAAAATGAAGTGAATGGGCTAATTTGGGTGTTTAAAACACTCATATAGGGGTCTTAGTGAAGGGAAAAACGACTCTGACTTAAAAAATGAAACAAGGCACGTTGGAGCTCGCGAAAGGCCACTCGGTGACTCGCCAAGTGAGCCTTTAGCTCGCCAAAATTTACAGTGAGTTGACTTGGGGGCTAAGTTAGATGAGGCGATGGGGAGTCGACTTTGGCAACATGCCGAACGGAACGGCGAGCTTGACTTAGCTCGCCTAAAGTTCCAGAACACTGGATGCTGAAATCGAGCCAAAAAGGTGAGGAGCTCTACTCGTTGGCAGATCACTAAGTCGACTCGGCGTTATCAACTTACTTCGCCGAATAGACTATAAAGTGAATATTTTCTCTTCTCTAAATTCGGGGTGTTACTGATTTGGTCTTAGAACAACTTGTCTTGAGGGACCTGTGAAAAACCCCAAATTATCAAAAGACTCAAAAAAATGAGTTTTAGAATGAAATGAATATGATAGAAATTAATCATTATAGCTATCAGAATGATGTGTTAGAAAAGCACCAATTTCAAGAAATTGTATTGGTAGGTGAAATTACCAAGTTTTCAAAATTTTTAAAAGTTTTGAAAAGTTTTTTCCAACAAGAGAGTCAACCCTAACAAAGTAGTTGCTCCACGACAACGAAGTTTGAATAGAAAAGTAGTAGATTATAGTTTAACCATGAGAAAAATGAATGAGAAAATATACAATCTCATCTTTCAAAGGAATTATGAAAAGATGTTTGAGAAGGTATCATTTTACGAAATTCAAGAAAAGATAAATATGATTATGGTTGTAAAGATGAGAAAGCATATTGTCAAATCTCATGACACTAGCTTCAATGAAATTTTTAAAAAGTGATTCTTGAAAAAAAAATGCTTCTAAATGCTATTTATTGTTGTAGAACCTAAAATTTATTTTACAATGAATATAATAATTGAGAAAATGGTAAAGAAGAACTCCTCATGTTATTGAGAAATATTCAATATAGGAGAACATTAGTGAAGATGAATGTTTGATGAAACTGATAAAGCGTATTCTAAAGCACATCTTGTAAAATGATAACTTCAATCTCAAGAAGAAAACATCTTCTAAATATACGAGGAGCAGAGCAAATGAGAATATAAGGGTATTCCTTAAAAGAATAAATAAAAACCATCCAAACTCTATAGAAGATCGTTGTCATGCAATTTTTGAAGAGATGAGGAACAACAAAAATAAATTGAGAAATGAAGAATATTTTGTGGATTTCAACTACAAAGTTCAAGGGAAGTATTGGGATGTGAAACTTGTCTTGAAAGAAGAATGAAACTTTAATTTGTGAGATAAAAGAATTTAGTTAACTTGGGGATTTAAGATAAAAATAATAATATGAGATACTTATATAGTTAACTACATGTATTTGAGAAAAATGAAGATTAATGTAATTAAGGAAACAACACATAAAATAGACCCAAAAAATGAAAGTAATAACGTGAATCACCCCATCCCAAAGTAATTTATGGAAATACCCCATTGTTATGATGCAAGAAGCTTAGAAAGAGTGTATTGTGTGCTTGAGGTGTTGCACCTACTCATTAAGTTGGTTAGGTTTTCATTTTAGAAAAAATAGTATCATATTGTTCAGTTTAGCCCAATAAGTTTTTAAAGTCAATTTCTATTATTTTCCAAGTTGCCCGATATGTTTGAGGATTGAACACTTTAGGTCCAATGATGACAATTATGTTTTGTACTGTCTCCAAGGCATGCCTTGGATATTTAAGCATTGTAATTATCCTTGTTGCAGTTCATACATAGAATTGTTTAGCTAAATAGAAAATAGCTTGTCTCTTACTATTTTCCTTTTCTCTTTCTTTTCTTTTCGTAGCTTCTTTGTTGTTCCATTTCTATTTTATAGATTTCTCATTGTTTTCTTAAGCTTAATTGCATAGTTTAGTATCAGAGCACACTCTTAAGCTATGTGGGTAGACTAATGGCTGAAGGAAGAGAAATTAAGGACATTCTTGAAAGAATGACCATGAAGTTAGCTCACTTCTCAGTGAAGTAAAATCAAACAGAAGACCAACATGAAAAATCTTTTGTTGAGCTTAAAAAATCCTTATAGGCTGTGAAAAGGGGGATAAATATAAAGCTACTAAGGAAAATGAAGGAAGTGGTGAGGTCTTCTCCTTCTGGCTAACCCATGGCTTGGGTTTCTGCTTCACACAGGAGGAACACCTGCTACAGTTACACATAGTGGATATCAGTTTGGAATGGGGTTTTTACCCCAATTTCAAACACCATTAAAAGGACCTATACATCAAAACCTTTCTATGAGGGGGTAGGATCTGCATGGCATATGGGGCCAGGAACTTCAGTCCCATACCAGAGGCCTATTGGAGCATTAACTCAGATACCTTATGCAAAGTTTCATGGCCAGATACCAATATGAGGTCTTGGAGGAGGAGCACCCTAACTTAACTTTCAGGGTCACTTCACTCACCCTATGTCTAGGCTATCCAAGATAGAATTTCCAAGGTTCAACGGAACATATCTAAGGTCTTGGGTCTACAAGGCAGATCAATTGTTTTTTCTCCGGATGAGATACCTCCAATTTAGAAGGTAAAAGTTGTTTCACTATGATTTGATGATTTAGCAATAAAATGGCACCTAGCTTACATCAAGCGTAGGTAGCACCTACCATATCCTACTTGGGATGAGTATATGTATGCTCTCATGGAAAGATTTGTAGCTAAGTTTAAGGATTCCATATCTGAACTTAAATTTGTTAAACAGTGTGGATCTATCAAGGATTATCAAAATGAGTTTGATAAGATCATGACTAGGCTATCCTTCTGAAATATGCTATCAATAGTTTCATTACTGGTTTGAGTTCTCGGATAGGTCTCATTGTTAGGCCATTTTATCTGCCTCAAGCTTATCAGTTGGCTAGAAATACTGAAGCTTAAGTATAGGCTCAATTAAAGCTTACCATATTCTCTTCCTTTGCTAGTGGTTATAAGTACAAGAGTAAGCTTATCAGTTGGCTAGAAATACCGAAGCTCAAGTTTAGGCTCAATTCAAGCTTACTGGATTCTCTTCCTTTGCTAGTGGTTCTCAGTACAAGAGTAACTCATACAGATCCTTTTCAAAAGGTATGGATCCAGGAAGGATTATGACTAGTCTAATAGAGAATCACCTCTAAATTTGAATAAGAACAATAGCAAGAGATTATTATTTGTTGAGATGAATAAGAGAAGATAAAAGGGTTTGTGCTTCTTTAGTGATAAAAATTTCTTCCTTTGGCACAAATGTGGAGAACCAAAGTCAGTGTATCTAATGGAGGTTAAAGATGAGGAGGAAGACCATGAATAAAAAAAAGGTAAAAAAAGATGACCCTGAGCCAAAAGAAAAAAGAAGATAAGGGGGAGGTTTTTGAAATTTCAGTGCATGCACTCTAATTCCTACCCACCACACTTCAATAGTGGAAGGGCATTGCCAGAAGTAACCACTGGATATCTTGATTGATCCTGGTAGTTCTCATAACTTCATAGAGGAAGGTTAGGCAAGGGAACTCCAAGGAGATGTTGAAGCTGTGAGATTTCATGCCATTAATATAGCAGTTGGTCATGACAGGCATACAAATGAGTTGTGTAAATCCTTTTCTTGGATGATGCAGGGTACAGTGTATACAACTACCTTACAATTGATACCACTTAGATCTTGTGACTTAATCTTGGGAGTAGAATGGTTTCTTCCTTTGGGTGATCTAAGTATGAATTTTTAGGAATTAACACTGGCTACACTTATCAGGGACATGATTACATATTGAAGGGAGCTGTAAACAAGGTAAAGTCTGCGGTAGCCAAGAAGTTGGATAAAATGGTTAAGGTAGGTGGTAAGCTATTATAAGGGTAATGCTAGTAGAAGAAGAATTGAAGATGAAATCAACAGTACTAGAGGCAATCTTGGCCATCACTGAAGAATATCCTTAGTTGTTTGCTAATTCAAAGGGGTTACTACCATCTAGAGGACCATTTTATCACAAGATACCTCTGTAATTTGGAAGTAATCTTGTGAACTTAAGGCCTTACAGGTATTCATCAGCGCATAAAAGGATGTTATTGAGAAATTGATCGCAAAAATGTTTGATCCAAGGCATTGTAGAACCCAGTTCCAATCCATATGCTTCACTAGTGGTGCTGGTTGGCAAGAAAGATGGGAGATGGAGGTTGTTTATGGATTATTAAGGGCTCAATAAGGAAACAGTTAAGGACAAATTCACGATCCCTATTATAAAAAAAGCTGCTAGAAGAACTAGGTGGCTCTAACATCTATTCTAAAATAGATTTAAAGAGCAGGTTATCTTCAAAGAAGGATGGCCAACGAGGACATTGTTAAGACAACCTTCACAACACATGCAAGCCATTATGAGTATTTTGTCATACGCTTTGGGCTATCCAATGCTCCATCCTCCTTCCAAAGTTTGATAAATCATGTGTTTAAAGAGCACATTAGGAAGTTCATATTGGTCTTGTTTGATGATATTCTAGTGTTCAACAAAATTTTAACTAAACAACTGGTTCATCTTAGAATAACCTTTGAATTACTGATGAAACACAAGTTGTGTGTGAGGCAAGCCAAATTATCTTTTGGGGTCAGTATGATTGAATATTTGGGACATGTTATATCTGCTAAAAGGGTGGCAGCTGATCCCAAGAAGATTAATGTTGTCAGACAATAGCCGTTACCTAAAAATTTGAGGGAACTTAGGGGGTTCCTAGGCTTGACAGGTTATTATAAGAGGTTTCTCAATCACTATAGAGTAAGTAGCAAGCCTTTGAATACTATAATGAAGAAAGATAGGTTCAAATGGTATGAAGGGGCATCTCAAGCTTTTCAAAAGCTAAAGTAAGCACTACTTTAGCACTTGTTTTAACTTTGTCAAATAACTCTGTTGTGTTCATTGTCGTAATAAATGCATGTGACTATGGAATTGGAACTATACTAATGCAGGAAGGGCAACCAATAGCCTATATAAGCTAAGGGCTATCTATGAGGCACCAAGGATTATCTGTGTATGATAAGAAACTATTGGCTTTGGTCTTAGCTGTGACTAAATAGACACAATACTTGATGGGGAAGAAGTTATGGTATAATCTTTTAGTCATTCCAGAAATCACAACCATTGTAAGGTATGTCATAATCTTTTTGCAATGCAAGGTGTGACCTTAAGTATATCTACCACATACCATCCTCAAATAGATGGTCGGACAGAGGGACTCAATAGAACACTAGAGACTTATTGAAGGATCTTTTGTGCTGATAGGCAAAAGGATTGGGCCAACTTTTTGTGTCACGACCCGAGTCTACCCCCGGACGTGACAAGGCGTAGAGGAATCCGATCATACAAGCCTAATAGCATTCATAACATAAGACATATGAAATAGTGCATAATTAAAACTTTTCTTTAAATCCATACAATTGAAAAAACTTCATTTAAAACAACGAAAGTCTACTAGTCTCACATGGCCATCTAAAAACATCTTGAGTCAAAACTAGGGCCACAGCCTTTACAATAGAAAGTCTAATAAATGTCTAATACAATGAAAAAAATGAAATGACAATAAAACACTTGTCCTCGGATCCATGAGGACATACCAATACTTGATTAATAGTCAACTCAAGCTTGAACTAGGAGAACTCAACTCAATTGCCGGAACCTACACTTTGTAGAAAAATAGAAGAAATATGGGTTAGCACACAAAAATGTACTAAGTATGATAGCTATGCAAAAACCATGCTTAAAAATGACATTTTGGTTAAAACCATGCATTATGCCAATTTCTTTAGAAATATCATGAACATTAGTATAAGAGGCATAAGATAAAACCATAATCAACGCATAAGCCATTATCTCACTTTGGAACCTTCACCTTAAGTAACCCTAAGCTACACTTGTGGAATGTAAGAATATCATCCCATACTACTATTCCTACCAAGTACCACTTTGAGGTCACCTTAGATGAACTTGCCATTTTTTCATATTTATCTTTAGTCAACACTAATACATAAGGAACACATACATTTCATAAGTCATGACAAGGAAGGGTAACTCATAATAGAACCCCAAGTAAAGCATTCATCATTTCAGTAAGCATTTAAGTCAACATTCTCATTAGCTTCATTAAGAGCACATTCGTTCATTAGACATTTAGACATTGGAAAATCACACCATAGCCCTCTCAAAGCCTACTCGTGCAATGCATGAATGGCATCCCATAATACCACTCACACTTCATAGAACCTCTCAAGCAACCATAACACGTATCACACATGATGGGAATAAGCATTAACCGACATAGACCATGAGAGCAAACCATGGAATCCGGTGTCGTATAACCCCACACTGAAAGAAGGTGTCCTACTTGCCTAAGGTAGAACTATATGTATTTTAGCTTAGGTAGATCCACTAGCTATAAACCTATGGGCACATAGTTATGGGATAAGAAAGATGTTCATTGAAACTCGGCCTAACGTAGAGAGAGCTTCCATCTTACCATATTACTCGGTACTTAGCCTCCATTCCCATAGAGTAGTTCATTTTCATTAACATTATTATACTTAAGAGGGCTACCACCATTAGTTCTACCGACTCAAGGTACATTTACACATGAAAGGGCCACCACCATTAGGTCTACCGATTCAAGGTACATTATGAGGATATATAACTCATTGAATCCTCAAGAAAGGGCCACCATCATTAGGTCTACCGATTCAATGTTCATCATTTCTCACATGAAAGGGCTACCATCATTAGGTCTACCGATTCAAGGTTTATCATTCATTCATAGACTCCTCATGAAAAGGCCACCAATATTAGGTCTACCGATTCAAGTTATAAGTATAAACTGAGAATAACCTTTCAATAATAATACAATTTCATTCTAGACATGATCTCATTACTTGCATTGAAATCACAAAGCACATACATAACATCATGATTATACATCAATCCTTCATAATTTGCTCTTCAAGGCCATAAAATCACAATTCACCAACACACCTAGAATACTACAATTTAGGCATGAATAATGACATAATGCAATAAACTAAATCAATATAGACTAAATCTCTTCACATGCTTCCATAATAAATCAATCCCAAATCACAATTCACAATCTAGTATTTTGAGGGAATCATGGGTTCATAGGGAAATTTCATCTTAAAACAACATTAATTCATGAATTCAATCACAATTTATCATAATTCAACCTTTGAAAACGTTTAGAAATTGAACCTATGACTAAGAGTGAAAACCCTAACTTTTGGGGGATTTTGGAAACTTTGAAGTCATCTTTTGAAAGGGCTCCTTGGATGGACACTAACCAAGGATGAAAACTACCATACCTTAATGGAGTTTTCCTCTAGATTTGAGAAGAAACACCTTGGTTCTTCAAGCCCTAACCTCCACTTCTTCTTCTTGTTCTTTGGGAACTTCTAGAGAGATAAATTTTGGAGAAGATGAACTATTTTGGTGTTTGGGAATAATGAAGTAAATGGGGTGTTTAAAGTCTTAAAACCATTTATATATGTGAAATAAGAAAATTAAAAGCGACCCCATAAAATAACTAATTATATAAGAAATTACCAATTGACCCTCAACTAGGCAGCCCACTCCCAGGCACCACAAGAGGCCTCACGAGTCGTGGTCAAGACCACGAGTCGTTGTCCTGCCCGTGGTCCTTGGGCAGTGGCTATGACTTGGGTTCTTGGCCTTTAAAAATTGGAGGCATGACCATGAGACCTCCCACGATCCGTGGTCAAGACCACGAGTCGTGGTGAAGGTCGTGTTCTTGAGGTCGCACCTAGGCTTCAAAGCCTTGCCTCCATGCGCCTAAGGGATCTTCACAAACACCCTTCACGACTCGTCAAAGGCACCACGGCTTGTGATGGTGCCTGTGGTCCCTTGACCAGTAGATCCTTCAACGTCACACAACTCCCATGTGGCTAAGGCAACCCCATGAGCCTTCCCATGGCCCGTGGTCATGACCACGAGCCGTGAAGTGGCTTGTGAAGGGAAGTCTTGGCTTGGCACCTTTCAGGGGCACACTGCCTCACCAACCACGGGTGACACCACGACTCGTGGTGGCCACCACGGGTCGTGAAGACCCTCATGGTCATGGTAGGCAGTGGCTAGGCTAGTTTTAGGCAGCCTTGGCCCCCTAGCCATGGCCTTCACCTAAAACCCTTGGCCCTTGCCCTTAACCCTTGACAATAACCCTCACGTTTAGGCTCTAGTTCAACCTACTCATTTCCGAGGTGTTACATTATCTCCCCCTTGGGAACATTCGTCCTCGAATGACACATTAAACACCTTACGGAATTATAGACTCAAGATTAGCAGCCCATCATGCATGACACATCAATAAAATTCACAAATCATAGGAGGAAACATCAACTCCACATCAATAAGCTCAATGTAACACAAGGAAGTAGGAACTACATCAACAAACTCATTATGCACGAAACATCAACATTTCTCATTTCATTGGAGGAATTTCCTTCTCCAACTCACATCATGCTCATCATAACATCATTAGGCAATTTATGCAACTCTTCTCAAAGACACATTTAAGCATGTTCAACAATTCAACTCATGAAGCATTTAGGCAACTCATTATAGATGCACATCAACATGAGGAATAAAAATTATGAAAACTCAATTTCTCATTAAACATACATTCATCAAGAACATGCATATCATAAGGAGATCATGGAAACACACAACTCACACATGACTCCAAAACATGAAACAAGCCATAAGGAACTCTTGGTCTCAAGCTTGAATAGGAATAGAACAAAGTGATAAGGATATCAGAACTCTCAACAACCTTACTGTTCAACATACCATCTCCCCCTTGGGAGTAAACCCATACTAAGGCTAACATGAAAATAACACAATCACATAGGGACCCAAAAATAACATTCACAACTTTAAAGAACTAACAACATACCGGTGCCTTCATCCGGAAGGGCTCCTTTGTCCTCTCTAGCCCGAAGTGCATAGAAACAACTATTCTTTTGAGCATTAGGATCCGGGCCATTAAGAGAAGCTTGTTTGGCCTCTCTTTCTTTGGCCGTAAGAGTAGGACAATATTTCACTTGATGATCAATTTTTCCACAACCATAGCACCCATTATTACCGGCTAGGCACTTCCAATTGGTGCAAGTAGGTTTAGAAAATGGAGGTCCACCACTTTTCTCTTGGTTAACCCTAGGAGTGCTTGAAAAATCTTGGTTTGGAGCTCTCTTTTTTAACCTTGGTTGACCTTGCTCATTGGATTTAACTCTCTTCATCTCTCTATTCTTTCTCTTAAGTTTGGACTCCTCAATTGATTGAGCATATACCATAAGCCTAGATATGTTCATATCTTCATGGAGCATTATCGTACGACATTCTTCCTCAACTAGGTCAGAAACACCCATCACATATCTACTGATATCATCCCTTAGGTTAGACACCAAAGATGGAGCATACTTATACAAAAGGGTAAATTTCAAAGAATACTCTTGAACATTCATGTTACCTTGCCTAAGATTGATAAACTCCTCCACCTTAGCTTCCCTCTTCTCACAGGGAAAGAACCTATCAAGGAATGCTTTCTTAAACACCTTCCAATCTATGGGACCCGCTCTTAACGACCTATTGCTCTTCCATTGAGTGAACCAAACTTGGGCAACATCCTTCAATTGATAAGCAACTAGTTTCACTTTTTCTATAGAAGTCACCCCCATAGCATTGACTGCCTTATACACCTCATCGACAAACTCTTGGGGATCCTCTCCCACCTTGGAACCTAGAAACATTAGAGGGTTCATCCTCACAAAGTCCCTCAACCTAGAAGCCATAGTGCTCACATTAGGGTTCACATGAGTCTCTACACCCCTATTAGATTGGGCCGTCATGGTTTGGGCTTGAGTAGTTATGGCTTGAGCCATCATCAAAAGAGTCGATCTAACTTCCTCATTGGACATGGCCGGAGGATCAACCAAAGCTTGATTGCCTTGAGGAACTTGGTTACCTTGAGGACCTTGGGGAGGAACTCCCTCATTCATAATCTCCTCTTCCATAGGTCTTGCATTCATATCTTATAAACACAAGGGAAGGGTTAGGAAAATGACATTCATAGAGTTAAAACTCTAGGGCATGACTAAAGAGTAATGAAAGAAGTGAAGTTTCCTTACGTCTTATAGCCTCTCATTCATAAATGTGTCGCGTTTCACACTCATGAACAAGACTCTACTTGACGTGGCTTATGAGACATCAATCCTAAAAACCATCCCAAAACCTTATGCTCTAATACCATGTTTGTCACGATCCGAGTCTACCCCCGGACATGACACATCGAATAAGACTTTGAAGAGCCTCATACAAGCCTCATAACATTCATAACATAAGACATATAAAATAGTGCATAATTAAAACTTTTCTTTAAATCCATACAATCGAAAAAACTTCATTTAAAACAGTGGAAGTCTACTAGTCTCACGTGGCCATCTAAAACATCTTGAGTCAAAACTAGGGTCACGACCCTTACAACAGAAAGTCTAATAAATGCTAATACAAGGAAGAAATGAAATGACAATAAAACATTTGCCCTCGGATCCATGAGGACATACCACAACTTGATGAATAGTCAACTCAAGTTTGAACTAGGAGAACTCAACTCAATTGCCGGAACCTACACTTTGTAGAAAAATAGAAGAAATATGGGTTAGCACACAAAAATGTACCAAGTATGATAGCCATGCAAAAAACATGCTTAAAAAGGACATTTTGGTTAAAACCGTGCATTATGCCAATTTATTTAGAAATATCATGAATATTTGTATAAGAGGCATAAGATACAACCATAATCCACACATAAGCCATTATCACACTTTGGAACCTTCACCTTAAGTAACCCTAAGCTACACTTGTGCACTGTAAGAATATCATCCCATACTACTATTCCTACTAAGTACAAGTTTGAGGTCACGTTAGATTAACTTACCATTTTTTCATATTTATCTTTAGTCAACACTAATACATAAGGAACACATACATTTCATAAGTCATGACACGGAAGGGCAACTCATAATAGAACCCAAGTAAAGCATTCATCATTTCAGTAAGTATTTAAGTCAACATTCTCATTAGCTTCATTAAGAGCACATTCGTTCATTAGACATTTAGACATTGGAGAATCACACCATAGCCCTCTCAAAGCCTACTCGTGCAATGCATGAATGGCATCCCATAATACCACTCACACTTCATAGAACTTCTCAAGCAATCATACCACGTGTCTCACATGATGGGAATAAGCATTAACCGACATAGACCATGAGAGCAAACCATGGAATCCGGTGTCGTATAACCCTACACCGAAAGAAGGTGTCATACTTGCCTAAGGTAGAACTAAATGGTTTTTAACTTAGGTGGATCCACTAGCTATAAACCTATGTGGGCACATAGTTATGGGATAAGAAAGATGTTCATTGAAACCCGGCCTAACGTAGGGAGAGCTTCCATCTTACCATATCCACTCGGTACTTAGCCTCCATTCCCATAGAGTAGTTCATTTTCATTAACATTATTATATTTAAGAGGGCTACCACCATTAGGTCTACCAACTCAAGGTACATCTACACATGAAAGGGCCACCACTATTAGGTCTAAGATTCAAGGTACATTATGAGGATAGCTCATTAAATCCTCAAGAAATGGCCACCACCATTAGGTCTACCGATTCAAGATTCATCATTTCACACATAAAAGGGCTACCACCATTAGGTCTACAGATTCAAGGTTTATCAGTCATTCATTCATTCATAGACTCCTCATGAAAGGGCCACCAACATTAGGTCTACCGATTCAAGGTGTAACATTACACTGAAAAAACCTTTCACATTCCATCATCATCATTCATAAGTGTCAAATTGAGAATAACCTTTCAATAATAACACAATTGCATTCTAGACATGATCACATTACTTGCATTGAAATCACAAAGCATATACATAACATCATGATTATACATCAATCCTTCATAATTTACCCTTCATGGCCATTAATCACAATTCACCAACACACCTAGAATACTACAATTTAGGCATGAATAATGACATAGTTCAATAAACTAAATCAATATAGACTAAATCTCTTCACATGCTTCCATACTAAATCAATCCTAAATCACAATTCACAATTCACAATCTAGTATTTTGAGTGAATCATGGGTTCATAGGGAAATTTCATCTTAAAACAACATTAATTCATGAATTCAATCACAATTTATCATAATTCAACCTTTGAAAATGTTTAGAAATTGAACCCATGACTAAGAGTGAAAACCCCAACTTTTAGGGGATTTTGGAAACTTTGAAATCATCTTTTGAAGGGGCTCCTTGGATGGAAACTAACCAAGGATGAAAACTACCATGCCTTAATTGAGTTTTTCTCTAGATTTGAGAAGAAACGCCTTGGTTCTTCAAGCCCTAACCTCCATTTCTTCTTCTTGTTCTTTGGGAACTTCTAGAGAGAGAAATTTTGGAGAAGATGAACTATTTTGGGGGTTTGGGAATAATGAAGTAAATGGGGTGTTTAAAGACTTAAAACCATTTATATATGTGAAATAAGACATTTAAAAATGACCACATAAAATAACTAATTAAATAAGAAATTACCAATTGACCCTCGACTAGGCGGCCCACTCCGAGGCACCACGAGAGGCCTCATGAGTCATGGTCAAGACCACGAGTCGTGGTCCTGCCCATGGTCCTTGGGCAGTGGATATGACTTGGGTTCTTGGCCTTTAAAAATTGGAGGCATGACCATGAGACCTCACACGATCTGTGGTCAAGACCACGAGTCGTGGTGAAGGTCGTGTTCATGAGGTAGCACCTAGGCTTCAAAGCCTTGCCTCTATGCGCCTAAGGAATCTTCACGAACACCCTTCACGAATTGTCAAGGGCACCACGGATTGTGGTGGTGCCTGTGGTCCCTTGACCAATAGCTCCTTCAACATCACACAGCTCCCATGTGGGTAAGGCAACCCCACGAACCTTTCCTTGGCCCGTGGTCATGACCACGAGCCGTGAAGTGGCTCGTGAAGGGAAGCCTTGGTTAGGCACCTTTTGGGGGCACACTGCCTCACCAACCACGAGCGGCACCACAACTCGTGGTGACAACCATGGGTCGAGAAGACCCTCATGGTCATGGTAGGTAGTGGCTAGGGTAGTTTTAGGCAGCCTTGGCCCCCTAGCCATGACCTTCACCCAAAACCCTTGGCCCTTGCCCTTAACCCTTGACGTTAACCCTCACGTTTAGGCTCTAGTTCATCCTACTCATTTCCGAGGTGTTACATTTTGTCACCGGTAGAATGGTTGTATAACACCACATTTTTACTCAGCAGTCCAAACCACTCTTTTTGAAGCTTTAGATGGACAAACCCCACCATCCATATTCCTTATGTTCTAGGAGATTCAACAGAAGAAGAGATAGACATGAGATTTATCACTAAAGAATTCAAGTTTGAATTGCTCAAGTTCCATATCTCTAGAGCTCAACAAAGAATGGTGTCCATGGCTAACTTAAACGGGAATGATCGACAACTTAAGGAAGGAGCATGAGTATATATACAAATCCAACCATATAGACAACTCACCATCTCTAACCAGACATTTTATTAACTATCAACTAAGTATTATGGTCCTTATCAGTCGACATGTTGCTTACAAGTTATAACTTTCTCCTCATGTGGCTATCCATGACACATTTCATGTATTCCAACTGAAGCCCTTCCCTGGATAGCTTACACACTTTAATCATCCCCTACTATTGTCTTCCCCAAATTGTGTGCAACCTAAAGATATTCTAGAAAGGAGATGATCAAGAGAGGAATAAAGTTCATTCCACATATATTTGTTAAATGAGATCAGGAGATGATGCAACATTGAAAGATTATGCCTAGACTGAATCTGAGGTTTCCTGATTTCTTTTCTTGAGCACAATAATTTTTTTAAGGAAAAGGAAATGTTGCAAGAATGTACTCATAAGCTTAAGAAGACTGTACTGTGCACTTGAGGGGTTGTACCTAGCCGTTAAGTTTGTTAGGTTTTCATTTAAGGAAATATAGTTTCATATTGTACAATTTAGTCCAATAGATTTTTAAAGTCAATTTTTGTTATTGTTCAAATCGCCTGATATGCTTAAGGATTGGAAACTTTAGGTCCAATGCTAACAATTATGTTTTGTATTGTCTCCAAGGCATGCCTTCGCTACTTAAGCATTATAATTGTCCTTGTTGCAGTTTATGTAGAGAATTGTTTATCTAAACAGAGAATAACTTGTCTCTTACTATTTTCCTTTAATCCTTCTTTTCTTTTCTAAGCTTCTTTACTGTTTTATTGCTTTTTCATTGCTTTCCTTAGCTTAATTGCATCCGCTGACACTTTTTATCCGAGATAGTGTTCTTTTCATACTTATTTTTTTATCTTTGCATTTATTTTTTTACTTTTCTTTAATGTTTTTTCATTTTCCTTTATTTATTACATTTATTATTTTTTCATTTATTACATTTATCCTTTTATCTCCTTTTGTACTTTATTAGAGATTCATATGGTAACATTTTTATTTTTCCATTTTTCTCGGAATGTTTTTATCTCTTTTTTTTTTAAAAAAAAATTCTCTTTTTCTATATGTTTTTTTCTTGTTTAAAAAAATTAAGAAAATACAAAAAAAAATTAACAAACATCTTTTAGATGAATAAAAATAAAAAATTAAATAACTATATTACAATAAGAAATAATTAATAAAAAAATAAGTTCACTATCTTATTTATTATATCTAAATTAATGAAAAATATTTTCTTCTTTTTTATCTTTTTTTGCTTTAACAAATGAAAACAAAAATATACTTCCTCCATTTCAATTTGTATGTCATGTTTTGACTTAACACGATATTTAGAAAAGTAAAGAAGATTTTTGAATCTTGTGGTCTATTGAAGAACTGGAGAATACATCAATAATACCATATCATTAGGTAAATATACTATGATAGTATCATGGAGGACCGATGAGTCTCACTAAAGGAAATAAGTAGACCTGACTAATACCATGATAGTATATACATATACTATGATGTTATCATGATACACTAGTCTTCACCAAAACCTTGTATACTTTGTTCGCAAGGTTCTCAGATTCTCAAAAGTCTAGAAATATTCAGAAGTATGAAAATGTGTGGTTTCCATGTTAAAATTTCATATTTTCAGCTAAGGGAATTCGAGGCAAAGTTAATTACAATTTTTTCACTGCGTGACTCAAGCAATCTAAGTCGGGCTCATCGAACATTTTGGCGACACACCAAACTTCTCCTTTTTTTTCTCTAAGCTAGTCTTGTTCTCCTAGATTTTCATCATAAAACTATTAAATTTGTGATATTTATTGGCTTCACCATACTTCTTTGGGGACACGCCGAACTAGATTTAGTTTTCACTTCGTCAAATTTTGAAGCACATCAATTGGTCTATTTGTTTCCTTTGGAGAACCACAAGCATTTTGGCGACACGCCAAACTCCTTGGGTGGTGTAGCTTTTTAACTAATTCCAATTTCTTTCACTTTTTGACTTATTTTTGTTGCTTGATACTTTTTTTTACTTCAAACCGGATATTCAAACAAACTAGGATTATAAATGTTTTAAAATGGCATTGAAGACATTGATTCCATGTCATAATTTAGGTAAACGAGTCATACCATACCGACTTATGATTTCACTTGTCCTCAAGCAAATCATTGTACACACAACAAAACAACAATGCCTTCAAATATATTACTACTTGGGAGCTTGAACGCATACCATTTTCTAACAATAACTTTGGCCACATGATTTTGAAAACATTGTCACAAGCATTGATGATCACACACTCAATTTATAAACCACAAGCTTCAAGAAATGACTATTTGTTTCCAAATCAAGTACATGCTCATGCATACCTATCTAGGTTTTTCAATCTGCTAGATCAGTGCAACTTGAGTATCCCACACAAAGAATACCCTTTTCTCACAATGCGATCATTTTGACACACAAGGGATTAACAAAATTCGTGCATGCTCTCAAAGAGGATCAAATAAAAGAACATCATTCTATACAATTTCCTATATTTTCCATTACGCTGCATTGAGACCTGTTAGGTTGGAGATCGCAAAGGGTTTCTGTTGGGTTGTAGTGTAGTCAATGCGTAAGGTAGGATACCACTTGTTATAGTGGCGCTATATTCTTGAAGCACATCATTAGCCTTTACTCTTTCTCACCTATTGACACCCACTCAGCTTGACATACTTTGGATAGGTGATGAAATTCTTTTTGGATGCCACTTCTACATTTACTTCTCTCAAACTTTTCAACAAGAAACCCTTATTTATCTATAAAGAAAAACTCCATTTTTTTCTTCTCTTCTTTATTTTCTCCTCTTTTTTTTTTTTTTATATAAGGAACAAGTTCCTCAATTCTCATAAGGTGCTAGAATTCTCAAAAAGGATGTATTACGCCTCCAAGTTCTTTCACTTCCAATTTCTTGTTCTACCTGATACTAACACCACCACCAACTAAGCCGTTTTCCCTAAGTTGGTTCACGGCCACACCTAAGTGCTTCAAGGAGGTTTTGGTTCAAGAGAGGGTGTTACTATCCAAAGTAAACTCTAAATGTGACATGACAAATAAGACTCTGAGATATCCTAAATGAGCCACTTGACACAACCATGATGTAATGAAATACAATCCAAGAGATATACTTTATATAAGTCTCAAATTATAAGATGAAATAAAATATACCAATAGAGTACATAGTAGAAAATGCAGAATACTAACAAGTCTAACATAATTCTTCTATTCATAAATATGAATAGGAAAAACCCCTAAGCCACAAATATAATCTGAAAACTGAAAAAAATGATAAAGTGTAATAGAACTGTCCATGGCCTTGGCCTCGAATCATGAGGACTCACTAATCCTAGTAGTCAATTCTGGAGTATCCACCTAAGTGTGGCTGTGTGGAGGAGCGTCGGATCTTATATTATGAGACAATATAGGAACAAATATGCATAAGTATGATGAATGTATTAAGTATGGAAAAATATGTGTAAACGTAAATATGATATCATAATGAGTTAGAAACGTAGATATTCAACACTAATTTAAGACAAAGTGAAGTTTGAAACTCCAATCTTAAAGTATATACAAGGTCAATGCATATTATAATAATAAAGAAATCATTCATAAAATCTTTTAAGAAAACATAGTTCATTTGTGGGATATTCAGTGTTAACCGATAATAAGACCATGTGAGCTATAACATAGAATCTGGTGTAATCCTCACACTAATAAGAGAGTGCCTACTTTCCAAGGTTAAACATTGTATCATTCATAAATTCTAAGGTTGATCCATTATTTAGGTTATTTCAGACAATTCTACAGGGGCACGTAGTTTGAGACAAAAGAATTGCTACAAAAGACCAAATTAAACTTCAACTAACAATAAGACCTCCATTCCAAAGTCCTCATGATGATAAGTAAATTCCAATGGAAAAGACATAATCATAATTATATCAAAATACTTGGAAAGGCAACAAATTTAAGGCTACCAATCCAATCATAAGTCCATAATAGAATAGCTTCTTTCAAAACCATGATTTCATAAAATGTTCAAAATAGACACTTACCTTGATAAGCATCTAAGTCATGATTCCTTTTAAATATGATAAAACCTTTCTTAAATCTTTGATACTTATCTTAAAAGCAACTTTTTGTCATACGCCACTCATTTCATAAAACATGCATAAATCCATAATCAATTCATAAATTGAAGTCCATAACTTCGTAGTCATAATCAAGTATAAAGCATGAGTCCATATGAAATCAATTGAAAAACATATAATTGAATTGAACCATGCATAATAAGATCAAATGATATCAATTGAATATTAACAAATAGGACTCATGAAGAATAACATGAAAACTCTAGATATCTAGGTGAAATTTAATTGGAGATTTGAGTTTTCTTTTGGAACCTAATGGATGAAATAGATCCATTAGTAAATTCCTACATACATTGATGATCAAAGCCTTAAAAGTGATAGATGAACCTTGAAACCTTTGATGACCTTAGTCTTCTTCCTTGGAGCTTGAGAGAGAATTTGAGAAGAAACCCTAAAGAGATTTTTTTTGAGTTTGAGAGAATGGGAGGGAACGAGTTAGGTTTGAAAAGTAAAACAATTATAAGGGTAGTTATAGGACCAAAACAACATAGTTTAGGGTTAATTGGGTGTTAAAAGACAAAAATAGCCCTAATTAAAAATTCTCGAGCACTTTCTTACGGTTCTAACCTACGGTTTGTAGGAATTTCTATGGGATATCTCTGTTAAGCGTAGAGTCGAGTACTGGGTCCAAAATCCTGGGCAACTTCTACAAGAGCCTTCAATGAGTAATTTTTTCTATGGTCCGTAGACATCTTCTGTAGAAACCTTATTACAAAAAGTTCCACAAAGTCTAAAACCTCTTCTACGGACCCCTTCCTACGAGTTGTAGAGCATTCTACAGATCATCCTATTGGTTCGTAGGAAAGTTCAGAAACTCAGAATTTCATCTTATTTCAAGGTCCTTCCCATGAGTGCCTTATGTGAACCGTAGGACCTTGTAAGGTACGTAGATGGGCTAGTAGGAACTTAACCAGTGCCAAATTTCTGCAACTTTCTTTCCCAATCTTATCTTCCGATTTCCAAGGTATTACAATATCTCCCCCATGGGAACATTTGTCCTTGAATGGGACTCAAGATAGCGTGAATAGAGTAGGGAGGGAGATCTAATAACCCAACATGAATGCAAATCACATCCAATGCACACAATCAAGGAGAAATCAACTCCAAGCTAAATCATTAACTTTTAAACAACTTTTCATGAACATGCATGCATATGGAAACATGAGAAAGACTAAACGCATGAATCCTAAAGAATGAACCATGAGTAACTAATACCTCAAGGTAGAATAGGAGCGGATGGAAAAAGATAATGATACTTGGACATCATATCAGCTTTGCCTTCCCAATTAGTCCCCTCAACTAATTGATTCCACCAAAAAAATTCACGGATGCAACTTCTTTATTTCTTAACATCCGAACTTGTCTATACAAGACTTCAATTGAATCCTCTTCATACAAAAGACTTTCCTTAACTCCTAAACTTTCCAATGGCACTACAGACGTCTGATCTCCTACACACTTTTTCAACAAAGAGACATGGAATACCAGATGTGTTGATGCCTAATTGGAAGGTAACTCAAATTCATAAGCAACCTTACCAATACATCTCAAAACCCGATATAGGACCATATAAAGGGGACAAAGCTTCCCTTTTTCGAATCTCATCACACCTTTCATGTGTGAGATTTTCAAGTAAACGCAATCATCAACATCAAATTCAAGCTTTCTTCTAACATCTACATAAGACTTTTATCTATTTTGAGCTGTTTTCAACCTTCCTAGAATAAGTCAACCTTTTCCATAGCGTCATGCACTAACTCTGGCCCAATCAAAGAGACCTCACCAACTTCAAACTAGCCTATATGTGCGAACACCTCCTAGCATAGAGAGCCCCAAATGGAGCCACTTGGATACATGAGTGATACCTATTATTATAAGCAAACACAATCAAAGGCAAATGATCATTCCAATTACCCTTGAAATTAATCATACAAGCTCTTTATGTATCGTCCTAAGCCTGAATAGTATGCCCAACTTTTCAACCGGCACTCACAACACACGTTATTAAAAGCAATAAAATAAACTTGGGTTGCCTCCCAAGAACCTCCTTGTTTAATGTTATGGCACGAAACAATTCTCACTTCATCAACAATCATTTTTGGGATTTGGGACGGTGTCACTATGTAACGTTCCCTTTTGCCTTGGATTGAGATAGGTGGAGATCTGACACATTTAAGTATCCAGCTGCTTGATTGAAACTGAACGAGAAATAACTGTTTGAGTTAAGGTGGAGAAGACATTTTTCAAATCCTTCAACACCTTGTCGGACCGTTCAACCTTGTTCAAGGTCCTTGTTAGCATTTCCTCAGTTCGGTTTCCCTCCGGTCCACATGGTTCTTTTGGTTTTGGCCAATCATGAGGCGGGACATACCTATCTTTTTCAGCTTCCCTATCTCTCCAATCACTACCTCGATCTCTCCACTCTCTCCAACCATTATCTTGATCCTTGTTATAACTTTGATTCCCACCTTGTCTTGGGTAGTTAGGATAAGAAACCCCCCCCCCCCCCCCAATTGATTTCTCATGTAGTTTACCTCTTCGTTGTCCAATGCCT
>JAJOOR010018430.1:0-21794 GCA_036250505.1 Solanum acaule | reverse complement strand
TATACAGCTAAACAAGTTTTCGATAACTTCCGAAGCACAATTTTTAAGAACTTTTTGGGTCAAATTCAAATATAATCATTTCATTAAGTTCTCGACTCTAAACTCACATGTGAGGCTCTAGTTTCACTCTATCATTTTCCGAGTCGTTACAACCTCCTACCATACAATGCTTCAAATGGAGCCATGACAATACTTGAGTGGTAATTATTATTTTAGGCAAATTCTATCAATGGTAGATGGTCATCCCAATTACCCTTGAAATCTATAACACATGCCCTCAACATATCCTCTAAGGTTTGAATGGTGGGTTCCGCTTGACTATCCGTTTGTGGGTGGAAAGAGGTACTTAGCTTAACATTGGTACCAAGCATTTTTTGGAATGCCTTCCAATAGTGCGAAGTAAATTGAGTACCCCGATTCGAAATAATAGACAATGGAACCCCATGCAACTTTACTATCTCCTTGATGTATAATTTGGCATAGTCTTCCGTTGGATAAGAAACCTTGACGGGAATAAATTGGGCTGATTTTGTCATTCTATCCACAATGAACCAAATAGAATCATGTTGCTTTCGAGTACGAGACAAACCCACAACAAAGTCCATATTCACATCCTCCCACTTCCAAGTGGGAATATCTATATATTGGGACAAACCTCCCGGTCTTAGGTGTTCGGCTTTAACTTGTTCAAGCCATTCCACCAATAGACTTCCTGTAAATCACAGTACAACTTGGTGGCTCCCGGATGAATAGGATACCACGAACCATGAGCCTCTTCCAAAATTTTCTCTCTCAAGCCATCAACATCTGGAACACATAAACGACCTTGGTACCTAAGCACCCCATCTCCTCCTTTGGGAGAAAGCCTCAACGGACTTGTTGAGTACCGATTCTTTCAACTCCATTAACATGGGATCAAGGTCTTGTTTGGACTTTATGTCCATTACAAAGGATGATTCGTAAACATTATGGACCATGACTCCACCCTTGGTGGAATCCACTAGTTGAACACCTAACCGGGCCAATCTATGTACATCACGAACTAACTCCTTCTTCTCATCCTCTACATGGGCTACACTACCCATGGGAAATCGACTTAGGGAATCTGCAACTACATTAGCCGTGCCGGGGTGGTAAAGGACACTTATGTCATAATCCTTTAAAAGTTCTAGCCACCTTCTTTGTCGGAGATTCAAGTCTTTTTGGGTAAACACATATTGAAGACTCTTGTGATCGGTGAAAACATCTACATGAAACCCATATAGGTAGTGACTCCATATTTTCAAGGCAAACACCACCGCCGCTAATTCGAGATCATGGGTTTGATAATTCTTTTCATGGACCTTGAGTTGCCTTGAAGCATAGGCAATCACTTTACCATGTTGCATAAGGACACATCCCAAACCCACTCGAGAAGCATCACAATATACCACAAACCCATTGGTACCCTCCGGTAAGGTCAACACCGGAGCGGAAGTAAGTTTATCTTTCAACTCTTGGAAGCTTTTCTCACAAGCCTCCGACCACACAAAGTTAGCTTTCTTTTGAGTAACCCGTCAATGGAGAAGCAATGGAGGAAAAACCTCAACAAATCTCCTATAATAACTAGCCAAACCCAAAAAGCTTCTAATATTGGTAGGAGTTAGAGGTCTAGGCCAACCCTTGACCGCATCTGTCTTCTTAGGATCTACCTCAATACCCCCTGCTAGACACAATATGGCCAAGGAAGGCTACAGACCTTAGCAAAAACTCACACTTACTAAACTTTGCATACAATTGGTGATCTTTAAGGACTTGCAATACGATCCTCAAATGATTCATATGTTCACCTTATTTCTTGAATAGATCAAATTATCATCAACAAAAACAATCACGAATGAATAAAGATATTGCCTAAACACCGTATTCATTAGGTCCATGAATGCCACCGGGGCATTAGTTAAGCCAAAATACATCACAAGGAATTCATAGTGCCCATACCTAGTTCGGAAAACCATCTTAGGTATATCAACCCCTCTCACCCTTAGTTGGTGGTAGCCCGAACGAAGGTCAATCTTTCAAAAGTAATTATCCCCTTGGAGTTGATCAAGCAAATCATCGATTCTCGGAAGGGAATACTTATTCTTTATGGTCACTTTGTTCAATTGGCGGTAGTCAATACACATTCTAAGGTACCCATCATTCTTTCTCACAAACAACACCGGAGCACCCCAAGGAGAGATACCCGGATGAATAAAGCCCTTATCTAGCAAATCCTTCAATTGCTCCTTCAATTCTTTCAACTCGGCTGGAGCCATTCTATAAGGAGGAATGGAGATAGGTTGCGTATCCGACAAGAGATCAATGCCAAATGCATTTTCCGCTTGGGAGGAATGCCAGGCAAGTCATCGGGAAAGACTTTCGAGAATTCATTCACCATGGGGACTGACTCTAGGGAAGGGGTTTCAAACTCCACATCCATCACCCTAACAATATGGTAAATGCACCCCTTGGAGATCATTTATCTAGCTTTGAGACAAGAAACAAATTGACCTCTAAGGATAGAATTTCCCCCCTTCCATTCTAAAGTAGGCTCATTTGGGAATTGAAACTTAACCACCCGAGTTCAACAATCAATAGAGGCAAAACATGTATGCAACCAATCCATACCCAAAATGACATCAAAGTCTAACATGTCTAACTCTATCAAATCCACCAAGGTGACTTTATGAGACAAAGAAATATGACAACTTCTATAGATTCTTTTTGCCACTACCGAGTCACCAACCGAGGTAGACATCGAAAAAGGCTGTATTAACACTTCAGGGAGTATTTCAAATTTCATAGCCACAAAAGGTGTAACAAAGGACAAAGTGGCACTGGGGTCTAACAATGTATATACATCAATAGAAAAGACTTGTAGCATATCCGTCACCACATTTAGGGAATTCTCTTCATCACCTCGGGATTGAAGAGCGTAGAAGCGTTTCTTCTTGGGAGCATCAAATACCCATGCTAGCTAGACCTTTACCATCATGTTTCTTACCACATTTAGCACATGTAGGCCTCACCATAGAAGATCCACCACTATTGCCTCCTTGAGGCTTAGGGTTAGACACCCTATCTTTTTTGACCCTTAGAGCACTAGAGGAGCCTTATTTGGAGAACCTTCTCATGAACATTTGCTTACCTTGGCCCTCAGAATTACCCCTAGAAGGATTCCCGTCATCGGTCCTAGGCCTCTTCACTACCCTATTCTTATCTTGGAGTTTCTCATCCTCCATTTGTTTAGCATACACCATAAGACAGGATATATCCATATTATCATGAAGCATAGTCGAACAACATTCTTTTCTCACCAAGCTAGACACCCCTATCACAAACCTATTCATCTCATCCCTAGGATCCGCCGCCATGGATGGATAATACTTGGACAATTTGGTAAACTTTAGAGAATATTCTTCAACACCCATACCTCATTGACGAAGGTTGATAAATTCTTCCACCTTGGCTTCCCTCTTCTCTCGGGGAAAGAACCTATCAAGAAATGCTTTCTTGAACACTTCCCAACCTATGGGACCCGCTTCTTCCAGCCTATTCCTCTTCCATTGAGTATACTATACTTGGGCCACACCCTTCAATTGGTAAGCGACTAGTTCAACTTTCTCTATAGAAGTCACCCCCATAGCATCAATTATCTTGTAGACCTCTTCCACGAACTCTTGAGGGTCTTCACCCACTTTAGAACCAAAGAACATAGGAGGGTTCATTCTTGTGAAATCTCTCAATATTGAAGCTCCGGTGCTCTCATTAGGGTTCACATGAGCTCTAGCATCCCTATTGACTTGGACCGTCACGGCTTGGGTCAATATTTGGAGAGCCAACCTTATTTAAACATCTTTCATAGCCCCCTCATCATTAGGAGCTTGAGGAGCTTGAGGACCTTGGGCAGGAACTCCCTTATTCACATTCTCCTCTTCCATCCTTCTTGCGTTCACATTCTCCTCTTCCATCCTTCTTGCATTCACCCTTCTTGTATTCATATCCTATAGATACAAGAGAAGGGTTAGGAAAAGGACTTCATAGAGTTAAAACTCTAAGGCATAACTAAAGAGTAATGAAAGAAGTGAAATTTCCTAAACATCTTATAACCTCTCATTCATAAGTGTGGCGCACTTCACACTCATGAACAAGACTCTACTAGACGTGTTTCATGAGACATCATCCTAGAATCATTCTAAACCTTGTGCTCTAATTACGAAGTTTGTCACGACCCAGGGGTACCCCCAAGATGTAACACGGCTTACTTGACCCCGAAGGGGTCTCATACAAGCCCTTAGAATAATCATAAACATAAATAATAGAAATGATGCAGAATTTATAACTTTTTACAATCGAAGTCTTTTTCATAAAACCAATATAGAAGTCTAGAACTTGTCTCAAAAACCATCTAATACAATCGAGAATAAATAAGGGTCACAACACTTTACAACATAGTCTCCAAGGAGAAAGTACAAAAAGGAACTAAAAATGAATAAGTCTTGTCCTCGAACCATGAGGACTCACCAAGCGTGGATAATAGTCAATCCAAGCTCTACTCAAAAGTAGAAGTATACCTCAACGACCGAAACCTACACTTATAGAAAATGTAGATAATATGGGTTAGCAAAAATAATGTACTAAGTATGGAAGCCATGCACAAAAATCCTTAAATCATGTAAAAAAGGACATTTTAGTTGAAACCATGCACTTTATCAACTTTAAGAATCATCATGCATATTTAGTGTAATTACATAGTAAAACCATTTCATAAGCAACCCTAGGCTATACTTGTGCAATGCATAGACAAGATCCCAAACTCCTATCCATGTTAAGTACAACTTTTAGGCCACTATAATCATGGACAACATATGTTGACCTCATCCATAGCCAACACTCATTAGACAAGGAGACATTTATATTCATAGTTTGTAATAAGTAAAGTCACTCTTAGCAACAATTCATATCATGCATACATAATTTCATATATCTTCATGGCATAAGGAAACCACACCCTAACCCCTATATAAATCTACTTGTGCAATGTATAAGTGAAGTCCCATACCCCCACTCACACTAAGCAAAGCTCATTAAGAAGTCATAAGTATAGTTCACGGTTCATGTAAAAGATGCATTAACTCATAAAGCATCATGTCATAAAAGAACAAACCACAATCACTCTCAAAGACTACCTGTGCAATGTACGAATGAAGTACCATACCCCCATCCATATTAAATAGAACCTCTTGAAGAACCATAATACATAACTCAAATTCTTGTTCTTGTCATGTAGGGAAATAGCCTTAACCGACATAGACCATGTTGAGCTACATGGAATCCTGTGTGATGTCCCACTCCGAAAAGGGATGTCCTACTTGCCTAAGGTAGAACTAACATGTTTAGCTTTTAGGTGGATCCACTAGCTAAAGACCTATGTGGGCAAATAGTTATGGGATAGGGAGATTGCTTCTAGAAACCCCAAACCTATTGCATTGACGGGGGAGCTTCCATCTCATGAGGTTACTTTAGATGACCTGACCTATTGTATTGAAGGGAGAGCCTCTACCTCACATTCCATATCCACTTGGTGCTAAGCATACTTTCCCAAAATTTACATAATTAGTCTTGAATTGTATTTACATTTGTGAAGGAGTATATTACCCTTCATTCAACACAACTCATAGAATAGCTAATGGATTCAATTAGGTGAGAATGGACTTTCAACCTTAGAATCATTAATATGTGAGTAAACCTTTCACATCATGTTCATAGTGTTTCATGAGAATAACCTTTTAATCAACACAACAACATTATCATAATCCTATTCATTTCATGCATAGCCATGTGTAAGGGTATGGGGAGAATGATCTTGCAACAATATCACAATTACACAATAGTCATAGGATCTTCACTATCTAAGTGAATCATAAGCTCATACATAATTCTCATCAACAAGTACAAACCTTCATAAATTGCCCTTCAAGGCTATGAACCAAACTCAACCAAAACTTCTAGAATTATTATATTAGATAGGGGAATATCATAATTCAACAACTTAATCAATATAAACATAATCAATTGACATGCTTCTATAATCAATCAACCCACATCATAGATTCACAATGTAGCAATAAGGGGGATTCATGGGGTTCTTGGGGGGATTTCATCATAAATCAACCATTAAACATCAATTCAATCATAATTCATCCTAAATCAATCATTGAAAACGTTTTGAAAGAGAACCCATGACTTAGATTGAAACTCTAGGTTTTGGTAAATTGGAAGCTTTGAAATCAAGTTTTGAAGGGACTCTATGAGTGAAAGCTACCCATAGATGAAAATCCACCATACCTTATGAATATTTCCTCATGAAACTAAAGAGAAAAGGTTGCTCCTTGAACCCTAGACTTGACCTTGTTCTTGTTCTTCAATGGAGTTTCTAGAGAGAGAATATTTTGTAGATGAGGTGGTTATTATTTTGGGTTTGGGAATTATGAAGTGTAAATGGGTAGTTAATGGTTTAAAAGGTCTGAAATATGTCTAATTAATAAATATAAAACGACCCCTAACTTATCTAACCACCCTAGGAATATACCATCTTGTCCCTCACTTGGCCGAGACTCAGGCAGATTTTGGTGTGACTCACGATTGAGTGACCTACGGACCATTGGTGGACCTACTGGCCATCCTACAGGTCCGTAGGTCTGTTCATAGAGTGGAAAACTTGAGGGAAGGTCTAGTGTTGATCCACGACCCCCACCTACGGGGCGTGGGTCCACCCACGGCCCGTGGGTGCCCATTTCATGGGTGGCTGCCTTTTTGATAGCTTTTTGGCTGCCATCAAGGTCCTCCTCAAGGACCCTTGGTTGGTCCTTAGGGGGTCATGCCTTGATGTTTTCGTCCTAAAACACTTGTACTAATTAAGGGGGGTTATTTTACGACTCTAATCATTACGTTAAACTCCAATTAGACTACTAGTTTACATATTAGGCTCTAGCTTAGTTCATTAGTTTTCCGGAGTGTTACACTAGCGGGGGAGCTTCCATCTCTAGAGATACATTCTAGAAACTTGACATTTCTAGCGGTGGAGCTTTGATTGCATATTCACTATCCACTTGGTGCTAAGCATAATTCCCATGGAGTACATATTAAGTCTTAACTAAAGTTCATAATCATGGAAGAATGCCTTGACACTCAATCCAACATAATTCATAGGATAGCTCATAGATTCAATAGGTAAGAATAACCTTTCACCTTTAGAATCATCATATTTGTGAGAAAATCCTACCCATCACATCATATTCATACATAAGTGTGTACATGAGGATAATTATCCAACAACACAACAACTAGATCATAATCATATTCACTTTATTCTTAAAGTGTTCTTAAAGCATATTCATAAACATCATAATCATATGCATGATTCACTTAATTTTCTGTTCAAGGACCATGGATCATATTATATTAACAGATCTAGAATCACTACATTAGACATGGATGATAACATAATTCAAGTAGTTCAATTACTGCATGCATAATTCTATCATATTCTACTTGCATTAATCAAAACCAACACTTTGAGATCCAAATTGGGAGAATAGGGGAATTCATGGATTCTTGGGGAATTCAACATAAAACCATATAAAATAATCATTTTATCCATAATAAAACATAATCCAATCATTAAATCCGAATTTGAAAGGAATCCATGGGATTGAAGTCAAACCCTAACTTTTGGGATTTCTAGCTTTGAAATTGGGGGTTTTGAAGGGGCTCCATGGATGAAGAGCTACCATACCTTGGTGATGAAATCCAAAAAAATTGAGTAGAAAAGCTTGCCCCTTCAACCCTAGCTTTCACTTTCTTCTTCTTCCTCAGAGTTCTAGAGAAAGTTTTGGGGGAAAAGTTGGTTTTGATTTATTATTTTGGAATTGTGATTTGGATGAGTTAGTTTAGGGAATTGAAAACCTTATATAGTTAGTTTAATTAAGTGTAAAACAATGCCACTTAATACTTAATTAAAATGGAAAACCTCAAAACACCCTTAAGTATAACTCCCAAATGGCAGTTCCAAGCCGCATCCGCGGCCACCATTGATGGATCGTGGTAGGACCCATGACCCATGTCGGTGAACTATGGTAGGGGTTCTGGGGCATGGTTCCTGGGGCCTTGACCAACAACCTTCAACCACGACACATGGGTCCACCTACTGGTTGTTGTTCCCCCTCGTGGATGGACTGCCCATGCACAATTTTTGACACCTTTTGAAGGGTTCTCCTCAAGGACCCATGATGGTTGGTCCTTGGTGTGCCTTAGCGCTCCCCTTCCCCTATTATTTAGATTATAGTCATAAAGGAACTACAGGAAATTTGACAACCTTACTAATAGAAAGAGGATGGTCTTACCTTGATGTATTAACCCAAAAACATATATATTGAGTATCAGGAGTTATTTACGACTCTAACCCTTACGTTAGGCTCTAGTTTAGTCTACTAGTTTCTGGAATGTTACACCTCAATTCTGTAACACCTGGAAAACTAGTAGGTAAAACTAGAGCCTTATATGAGAGTTTTAGAGTTTGATATGAGGGTTAGAATCATAAAATGGCTTCCCGTACTTAGGATGAGGGGTTTAGGGGCTAAACATCAAGGTACGACTCCCAAAGAACCAACCAAGGGTCCTTGAGGAGGACCCTAAAGCTTAACCCCAAAACTGCCCAAAGTTGTTGACCTACGGATCGGACCTACTGGGCGTAGGTGATGAGTCTCAATTTGGACTCATTTAGGGCTTTATTTTGATAGATTTAGTGTCCTCAAATGCATATTTTGTCTCAATAACTGATGTAAATCCTTAAGTTTTAGGTATTTGAATTGAGAGACAAAGCATGGACGCTATCAAGCAAAAAGGAACAAGGCAGCTAAAAGAATGAATAGGATCGCCTAATCCATTAGGTGAGTCGCCAAATGGCCTTAATCTCGCCTAATGTTCCAATGTGTTGAGCCTTGAAGGAAAAGATCAAGTTGGCGATGAAAGGGAGCAGTCGGCACGTTGCCGAACAGTTCCGCGAAGCAGCACCATATCACCCAATGATTCAAAATGCGAAGATACTGAAGGCAAAAGCTGAAAGGTGATGAACCAGACCAAAGGGCGGATCGTCGAGTGTATCGGCGATCCCGACTAACTGCGTCGAGTGGTCCTTCGCAGTACAATTTTTTGAAAACTATAAATACCCATTTAAATCTGTAGCTTAGCATCGTTTTACAATCGAATTATTATTGAGTTTTTAGACATTTTTCAGTTCGTAGAGTTTTTAGGAGACATTGTTCTTGAGCTTTGAAGATTTGATGGTTTACAATTCCAAGAAATTGGAAGTGGGTCAGGAAGAATCTTCATCCTTGATGTGTTTAAAGACATTTTCTATTGTACCCATTCGATGGAAACACTTTTTGGTATCTATTTCTATCTCTCTTTCATGTCTAGCTAAAACCCCAATTCTTGGGGTGTGATTATGTGAATATGAATTAAATTTACTGTTGGGTATTGCTCATTGATAGTTTATTTGCTGTTTAACTGTGATTTCATTTAGTAGTTGTGTTTGAACTTAATGGGATTGTAGTTGCAAATATGATTTCATCTTCATGTTTTTGGCTTGCTCGAGAGAAAGATTTTAAAACCAAGACTACTAAATCGATAGACTGTGGTTATTGGGTCATCATGGGTTCAGCTCGAGAGAGTAAATCCTAGACCTTCTCCCACACATTCAGCTCGAAAGAGTGAATGGGCAAAGGCGAAGGTTGTGCTTAATTGCTGCAAATCGGTGTTCGAGAGAAACCAATTTGATTCGGGGTAAATTACTCGAGAAAAAAAATTACCCCCACTAAAGTCTAGCTTAGTTACAAATGTTTAATGATTTACTATCAATAGCATTTACCCAGTTGTTTATTTTAGCCCGTATTCCTATCACATCCCAAGAATCCCGTCTCCCTAATTCGTATCTTTATATTTTTGCTATTTTTGTTTATTAGTTGAATACAAAAACCCCCATTGATAATTGACATTCGTGTCACTTTTTGATTTAGTATGGTTTTATTAGTAAATTTTTATAACTATGATTGACTAGATCATAATTTTACTTTTCTATTTGATTCTTGACTACTAACTGTTCACTTGGGACTCGACCCCAATCCATTCGGTTAGGTTATATTACTACTCATGATCGTTGGCACTTGAACTGGAAGTAGTGTCCTGATATGTAAAATCAGTAGGTCCATCCACGCCGCATGGGACATGGTCGTGGGTCAAGGGCCATGATAAGGAGATGCAGGCCATGAACCACGGACCTGCAGCACGTCCCATGGACCCACCCATGGTCCGTGGGGCTAGGTCGTCGGTCATGTCTGTGGCCTGCCTCAAATTCGGCCAAAGGTAAGGTCATTTAGGTAATTTCCTTTTTAGTTAGTTTATTGTAGGGTCGTTTTATATTATTTTAACTGACCTATATAAGGGTTTTCAAACCATCAACTAACCCATATACCTCATAAATCCCAAGACCCCAAGTTCATAACTAACTTTCCCCCAAAAGTTCTCTCTAGAACTCCAAAGAAGAAGATCAAGTTAGGGCTTGAATAAGGAGGCTTTTTCACACGATTTTGTTGGATTTCTTCACTTAAGGTATGGTAGTCTTTGATTCATGGATAGCTTTATTCCATGGAGTCCTCAAACTCTGAATTCCAAAGTTAGAAAGTCTCCAAAAAGCTAGGGTTTCCACTCCAAGTCATGGATTCTTTCTAAAAACATTTTTATGATTTAATTATCTTATATTATGATTGAATTGATGTTTTATGGTGGCTTTATGATAAATTTCCCATGAATCCATGAATTACCCTAATTTCTCTAATTGGATCTTAAAGCGTGGGTATTGATTGATATTAGTAGAATGTTATAGAATCATGAATATAATGAATTGATCACTTGAATTATGTATTAATTGAAGAATTTATATGGTTTTGATGTTGAATTTGTTCCAAGAACCCATGTCCCCCAATTTGTGAATTTGTGATGTGGGTGAATTGTGGTGAGATGAACATTATGAGATTATGTGTGGCATTAGTTGAGTTATTTGAATTATGTTATCTTCCATGTTTAATGTAGTAACCCTAAATGTGATTGGTTGAATGTGATCCTTGATCCAAGAGGGGTAAAATATGAGACTTATGCCTAATTGTGGCTTCATGTGTATACTTTATGAACATAATTATAATCTAAATTGTTGTGTTGTTGAAGTCATTCTCACATACACACTTATACATGATTATTCCATGATTATGATGATATTATTGTGTTGATTGGAAGTTCATTCTCATAAACACATAATGAGCATAATGTGAAAGTTCTTCTCACATATTGAAGATTCTAGGTTGAAAGTCAGTTCTCACCTAATTGAATCTAACATGAAGACATGGACTGTGAAAGTTTATTCTCACGCATGATCTAATGAGCTATCCTAGTGAAACAAGTTAGGATTCAGTAAATACTTCATGGGAATTATGCTTAGCATCGAGTGGATATGGAAAATGAGATAGATGCTCTCCCATCAATTAAAAAGGCCGGGTTTCTAAAGTTAATCTCATGAGATGGAAGCTCCTCCGTTATGTAAGGTGAGGTTTCTACAAGCAATCTCCTTATCCCATAACTACGTGCCCCCATAGGTTATTTAGCTATTGGATCCATCTCCAAGCTAATACATTTTAGTTCTACCTTAGGCAACTAGGACACCTCTTTTAGGTGTGGGACATGACACCGGATTCCATGCAAGCTCACATGGTCTATGTCGGTTAAGGCTAATTCCCACAAGGTCAAGTCTAGGATGATCTATGGCTATTCAAGAAGTACTACTTAGTGTGGGTGGGGGTATGAGACTTCATCCATGCATTGCACAAGTAGGCTTTGAGAGTAGTTATGGTAGTTTTCTTTTTTGTCAAGATGACTCATGTAATGAATGTGCTTGTGACTAAATAGCAATTTCATTTGATGTGAAGGATACTTGTAATGTTGTATGCTACTTGGATTGTTACCATGAGTTGCTTTCCTTGATGTGGTTGACTAAAAGTGAATGCTCATTGTCTATGAGAGATGGGCTAAGGATGAGACCAAAAGATGGTAAACATGATTGAGGATCTAAAGAGACTTGCTTAGTGTGGGTAGGATTATGGGATCTTACCCATGCACTGTACAAGCTTGCCTTGAGGTGGCTCATGAAGTGTTTCTCTCATGTCATGCTAAAACTAGATTGTATTAACCATGTATATGTCCCTAATGATATTTATTATGTTCACCAGTTGTGATTGTTGGCGACCATGTTATAACTTATATCTTATCATGATGTCTTTTATGCTTATGACTTTTGCTTTCACACTACTTTCTAAATGATGGTTTAAATTAGCAAGTGCATGCATTCAACAAAAATGTTCCTTTTAAGCATATTTTCAAAGGTTTTTATGCATGTCTATCATACTTAGTCCATCTTTGTGCTAACCCATATTTCTTGTTGTCAAGATTAGTCATGTAATGAATGTTCTTGTGACTAAATGGCAATTTCAATTGATGTGAAGGGTACTTGTAACGTTGTATTCTACTTGGATTGTTGCCATGAGTTGCTTTCCTTGATGTGGTTGACTAAAAGTGAATGCTCATTGTCTATGAGAGATGGGCTAAGGATGAGACCAAAAGATGGTAAACATGATTGAGGATCTAAAGTGACTTGCTTAGTGTGGGTAGGATTATGGGATCTTACCCATGCACTGTACAAGCTTGCCTTGAGGTGGCTCATGAAGTGTTTCTCTCATGTCATGCTAAAACTAGATTGTATTAACCATGTATATGTCCCTAATGATATTTATTATGTTCACCAGTTGTGATTGTTGGCTACCATGTTATAACTTATATCTTATCATGATGTCTTTTATGCTTATGACTTTTGCTTTCACACTACTTTCTAAATGATGGTTTAAATTAGCAAGTGCATGCATTCAACAAAAATGTCCCTTTTAAGCATATTTTCAAAGGTTTTTATGCATGTCTATCATACTTAGTGCATCTTTGTGCTAACCCATATTTCTTGTTGTCAAGATTAGTCATGTAATGAATGTTCTTGTGACTAAATGGCAATTTCAATTGATGTGAAGGGTACTTGTAACGTTGTATGCTACTTGGATTGTTACCATGAGTTGCTTTCCTTGATGTGGTTGACTAAAAGTGAATGCTCATTGTCTATGAGAGATGGGCTAAGGATGAGACCAAAAGATGGTAAACATGATGGAGGATCTAAAGTGACTTCCTTAGTGTGGGTAGGATTAAGGGATCTTCTCCATGCATTGTACAAGCTTGCCTTGTGGTGGCTCATGAAGTGTTTCTCTCATGTCATGCTAAAACTAGATTGTATTGACTATGTATATGTCCCTAATGATATTTCTTATGTTCACTAGTTGTGATTGTTGGCTACCATGTTATAGTTTATATCTTATCATGATATATTTTATGCTTATGACTTTTGCTTTCACACTACTTTCTAAACGATTGTTTAAATTAGCAAGTGCATGCATTCAACAAAAATGTCCCTTTTAAGCATATTTTCAAAGGTTTTTATGCATGGCTATCATACTTAGTGCATCTTTGTGCTAACCCATATTTCTTCTACATTTTTCACAAAGTGTAGGGTTTGGCGATATCGACTTTCATCCTCGTGGCTAGGATCATAGTAGAATAAAGAAGAAGTTTGGTGAGTCCTCATAGCATACGAGGGCTTGACCATTATTTCCTTTAAGTCTTTCATTTTATGTTTAGAGCTTTTGTATGAGCTACGTCCCAAAGATTTATTCAAGTGTTATAGATGGTTTAAGACATAATGTTGTAGACTCCCGCTTACTTTTATAAAAGACTTCGATTGTAAAGAAATGTTTTAAATTTCGTACTATTTCCTATTTTATTATGTAATGATATGCTAAGAGGCTTGTATAAGGTTCTTCGGAGTCATGTACGCCGTGTTACGTCTAGGGGTACTCTTGAGTCGTGACAAATTCCAGAAAAAAGTTTTGCGGTCAAGGTTCTTCTAATGTTTTGGCTCCTAAGTTCAACAAAGATAGGATGTCTAACCTCAAGCATCAAGAAGGTGGTGGTAATGTATCTTCTATCCCTAATTTCCTGAGACTTGGTAAGAATAACTCGAGAAAATGCTTAGCCGGCTTTAATGGTTGCTTTGGTTGTGGGAAGAGTGGTCACAAAGTGAAGAATTGTCCGTTATAAGCTAGTAAGGGTAAGTATGGTAGGAAATTTAAACCTAGTGGTTCCGGTTTTGGTGCTCTAAAGAAAAATAAATTATATGCTCTTTAGACTCGATAGGATCGCAATGGTTCTCCGAATGTGTGGTCACCGGTATATGTATAGTATTTTATCTTAATGTTTATATTTTACTTGATTAGAGTGCTACCTTATCATTTATTACTTCTTATGTGGACATGAGATTTGATGTTGGTCCTGGAATCCTTTCTAATCCCTTTCACATCTCTACCCCGTGGCTGATGCTATTAGTGCTAAAAGAGTCTATAGGAATTGTCCTATTTTTATTTTTCATAAATTCACTCATGTTGATCTTGTAGAGCTTGATATGTTATATTTTTGTGTATTCTCGAGATGAATTGGCTTCATGCATGTTATGCTTCTATAGATTGTAGGACCCGATTGGTCACTTTCAATGTTTCGAATAAACCTATCATGTCATGGGAAAGGGGAAATTGTGTTCTCAAGAGTAAGTATGTATCTTTACTAAAGTCTTGGAAAATGTTCTCTAAGGATTGTATTTATCATCTTGTTCGAGTTAGAGATATAGATTCTTAAGCCCTTACTCTTGAGTCAGTCCTTGTAGTAAATGTGTTTCTAGAAGTGTTTCTCGATTATTTTCCTGTTATTCCTCCCAAAAGGGAAAAAGACTTTGGTATTGACCTTCTCTCAGATACGCAACTTATCTCTATTTCTCCTTATCTTATGGCCCCGATAGAACTTAAGGAGTTAAAGGATCAGTTGAAAGATTTGTTGGATAAGATTTTATTAGACCAAGTATCTCTCCATGGGGTACTCCAGTGTTGTTTGTTTGAAAGAAGGATGATTCTCTCTGAATGTGCATCGATTATCGACAATTGAATAAGGTTACCATTAAGAACAAGTATCATAAATCAAGGATAGATGACTTGTTTGATCAACTCCAAGGAGTAAGTTACTTCTCCAAGATTGACCTTTGGTCGGGCTATCACCAATTGAGGGTGAAGGAGAAAGACATTCTGAAAATGACTTTTTGAACTCGGTATCGTCACTATGAGTTTTTGGTGATGTCGTTAGGTTTAACCAATGCACCGGCTACATTTATGGATTTGATAAGTAGAGTCTTTAAGCAATATCTTGACATGTTTGTCATTGTGTTTATCAATGATATCTTGATTTACTCATGGAGTGAGGATAATCATGTTGACCCTTTGAGGAATTTTTTGCTAATTCTAAAGGACCGTAAATTGTATGCTATGTTTAGAAATTGTGAGTTTTGGTTGAGGTCTATTGATTTCTTTGGTAATATTATCCTGGGTGAAGGTATTCAAGTTGATCCTGAGAAAACTAAGGTGGTTAAGAATTGTCCTAAACATTTGTCCGCTTCGGATATATGAAGTTTCTTGGGTTTGACTAGTTACTATAGAAGGTTTGTGGAAGGATTTTCCACTATTGCTTCACTATCGATGACATTGACTCAAAAGAAAGTAATATTTCTATGGTCGGAAGCTTGTGAGAAGAGTTTCCAAAGTTGAAGGATAGACTCACTTTGGCCCATATTTTGTCTTTACCGGAAGGATCGGATGGTTTTGTGGTTTATTATGATGTTTCAGGGATTTGTCTTTGTAGTGTTTTGATGTAACATGGGAAATTCATTGTTTATGCTTCAAGGAAATTGAAACTGCATGAATATAATTATTTGACTCATGATTTAGTGTTAGCGGCAATGGTGTCTACCCTATAGATTTGGAGGCACTACTTGTATGATAATCACGTGGATGTATTCACAAACCATATGAGCTTGAAATATGTGTTTACTCGAAAGGACCTAAATCTTCGCCAAAGGAGGTGGCTTGAGTTTTTAAAGGATTACACATGAGTGTGTTGTATCTTCTCGAAAAAGCGAATGTGGTGGCAGATGCTCTTAGTCGGTTATCAGTGGGTAGTTTTGCTCATATTGAGGATGATAAGAAGGATACGCAATGTTCATATGTTGGCACAATTAGGTTTTCACTTGGTTCATTCTAATTAGGGTCTTGTAATTGTTCATAATGGTTCAACATCATATTTTGTATAAGATGTGAAGGGAAATAAAGATCTTGATCCAGTATTAGTTGACTTGAAGAAGTTGGTTTTTGAAAAAACCATTGAGGCTTTCTCCCAAGGGGGAGACGTTGTCATTCGATACCAAGGTCGATTGTGTGTTTTGAATGTTGATGAGTTGAGGAATCAGATTCTGATTAAAGCTCACAGGTCTCGATATTCTATTCACTCGGGAGCCACCAAGATGTACCATGATATGAGAGAAGTCTATTAGTGGAATAGAATGAAAAATGGTATTGCAAGACTTGTGGTTAAGTGTCTGAATTGTCAACAAGTGAAAGTTAAGCATCAGAAATCGAGCGGTTTGGCTTATAACATTAGTATTCCTATATGGAATTTGGAAGATTTGAATATGGACTTCATTATGAGTTTAACCCACACTCGTCGTTAATTTGATTTGATTTGGGTTATTGTGGACCAAATGACGAAAATGGTTCACTTCATGCCTGTTAAGACTTTATTCTCATCCAAAGATTATGAAAAATTTTACATTCGGAAAATTGTAATGTTGCATGGAGTGACTTTTTCCATTATCTCCGATAGAGGTACTCCGTTTTGGAAGTCATTTTAGAAAGGTCTTGGTACTCGAGTAAAACTTAATACGACTTTTCATCCTTAGATAGATGGACAAGCGAACGTACCATTCATACTTTAAAGGTTATGTTGAGAGCATGCGTGATTGATTTCAAGGGTATTTGGGATGATCATTTGCCTTTGATTGAGTTTGCTTATAATAATAACTATCATTCTAGCATTGGGATGACACCGTTTGAGGCTCTTTATGATAGGAGGTGTAGGTCTCCTATAGGTTGTTTTGAAGTGGGTGAGGTTGTTTTGATAGGGTCTGAGTTGGTGCATGAGGCTATGGAAAAGGTTTGACTTATTCGTAAAAGGTTGAAAACTACCCAAAGTCGACAAAAGTTATATTCCGATGTTGGAAGAAGGAATCATAATTTAATGTTGATGATTGGGCTTTACTTGAAAATTTCACCCATAAAGGGTGTCATGAGATTTGGAAAGAATGGGAAACTTAGTCCCCGCTGTGTGGGCCCATTTAAGATTTTGAGGCGTATTGGCAAGGTTGCCTATGAGCTTGAGTTGCCGAATGATTTAGCATCAATACATCCAATTTTTCACCTTTCCTTATTGAAGAAGTGTGTTGGAGATCTGACGTCCATTATTCCTTTGGAAGGCTTAGAAGTTAAAGAAACTCTTTCTTATGTAGAGGTTCTGGTTGAGATTTTAGACTAGCAAGTTCGGAAGTTGAGAAATAAGGAAGTTGCTTCCGTGAAGGTTCTTAAGAGGATTTACTTAGTTAAGGGTGACACTTGGGAGGTCAAAGCCAATATGATGTCATGATATCCTCATCTCTTTCCCTTTGCTCCTATGTTAGCTTGAGGTATTAGTTCCTCATGGTTCATTCTTTCGGTTTCATGCATTTAGTCATTCTGATGTTTCCATATGAATGAATGTTCATGAAAAGGAACTTGATTTTTGATGTTGTGATTTAGCTCGGAGTGATTCTACATGCTTATATGCATTTTGATGAAATTTGCATTCATATTGGATTGTTAGTTTCTCTCATACTATATTCATCCTAGTTTGAGTCCTATTCGAGGATGAATGTCCCCAAAGAGAAGATATTGTAAAACCTGGAAATTTAAAAAAATAAAAGAATAAAGAAGGCCAAATGATTGGTTACTGGTTTAGTCTACAAGACCATTCTACAATTTGTATAATGTTTTACGGTCGTAGACTAGTCTCGTAGAATTTTGAAATTCAATCCCAGGTAACTCATTCCATGATTGACCAGGATGATTGTCGAATGGACTACGGACCATGGGAAGGTCCGTATATATATAATTTTTAGGTCCTAAAACAACCCACTCTAAATTCATCCCTAAATTCCCAAATCCCAACAAAATTCATCCTCCCGAATTCTCTCCAATGCTCACAAAGGATTCCAGGGTTCTTCAAGTTCAAGTCTCCTTTCTTCATCAATTGCGTTGAACTTAAAGATCAAGGTATGTAGGGAGTTCATCAATGAGTACCATTCACCCATTGAGCCCCACTGACTTCTCAAATTCTCCAATTCGATTTCCCTAACTTGGTTCAGTTTTCATTCAATTCTTCATGGGTTCTATTTGTATGGATTTAATTGCTTTATTTTGATCTTATTATAATTGTTTAGACTCAATTACATTCTTTTCAACTAATCCCATATTAACGCATGAATTTTGACTATGAACCCTAATTCACATGAATTTTTAGAAAAGTTGTGAATTTAGGAATGATGCTTTTCATGAGCTTATTCATAATTTATTTTTAAAAAATTCTGATCTAGGTTGCTTTGAAATGGGCATCAAAGAAATTATGAAAGGGTTTTCTCACATATTAAGGAATCATGGTTTGGTGAAAGGTTTTCTCACATATGCTTGATTCAAGATTTAATGAGCTATTCTATAGTGTTCTAAGCTTGGATTAGTACCTTAGTTGTTATTTTCCATGTATGATGATATGTTTATGAAAATGATTATTCCGTTGGGATTTAACTTAGCATCGAGAGAACTTTGACGTGGAGGCTCAAATAGGGTAGTCTGTAGTAGCAACCTCTAGTTCCAAATTATGTGCCCTTGTAGGATTGACTTAAATGACATAGCTAGTGGATACACATATAGCCTATGATATGATATAGAGTGTTACCTTGGCAAGTAGTCTCTCCCTTCTCGATGTTGGAGTTACATCGGATTCCATGTATATCTCGCATGGTCTATTGTCGGTTAAAGCTAATATCCCACAAAATGAACTAAGTTACTTTCAAATATTTTATGAAGCTTTCCTTATGATCTAAGATGCATTTACCGTGTTCAGTTTTTATGATGTTTCTTTTATAGATTTTATACGTTTAGCTTGGAAATGCACATCATGCTTCGATTATGTCCCCTTAGGATCATATTTCATGTTTTTATGCATATCCCTTATACTTAGTACATGCCGTGTACAAATGCATACTTGTGGCTACATTGTTTCACTAATGTAGGGTGTGACGTTTCCTCTCCCTCCGCTCATGGCTAGTTGGTGATTACTTAAGGATTTGAAGATGCGGTGGGTAATGATACTTTGAGGACCGAATCACCTTGATTGATTTCATATGTTTTTATGTTTTGGATGTTGTCTGTGGTATACGGGTAAGAATGCTCTGGTCTGGCATAAATGCCACTAGGTCATCTATGATATCCTTGGTACTGTCCCTGCTGAGAAAGAGTCCGGTTGCCAGTAAAACCCTTCTCGGAAACCAAGGAAATATCCAATCTGATTGAAAGTAGCAAGGAAAGACAAGCAAAAATGGCTATGACCTTCTGGGCCTCAGACTTCACTATTTCGGATAGTATTTATGGTTCTACCTTTTTCTTAGCACTCTATCCTTCGGAGGTGGAAGAAAGGGAAGGACACCACCGGAGGCAAGCGCTAGGTCAAACCTTCTCCCTCCCTTCCACCGATGAAATCTCACAAATGAACTGGCCCGTGAGGACTTTCAAAGTGGATTGTTCCTGTTTGGAGAAGAAAGACGCTAATAGAAAACCGAAAGAACTACTTCGCCTATCGTATGTATCGGCTTCTTTTTTAGGAGAGCTGCCTATGTACCTTCTCGATGGACCGGGGGGGGGGGGGTTCACCAGAGAAAATGCAACACTCAACAGTGCTTTTCGAGGCTCCACTCTCCCCCCTGAATAAGTAAAGCAAAAAATCCCACGTATGAAGCTCTCGGATTACGTACGAAGAAGCGGTTTTTCGCACAACGATTGGATCCGTGAGTTCAATCAAATCGGATGTGGTATCGTATTTTGCATTGTTACTGGCCTTTCCAAAAAAAAAAATTATTGTTAGGAAATAAGGGAGCCGCAGGGAGCCGCGAGGAGAGGAGCTTTTATTCCATTAAAGAATGAATGGGAATTGATCTGACAACAACTGGGGGTTAGATAGCTTTTTTTCTCTGGCAATCTAAAATCTTTCTGTACTTACAAGAATGCTACTTAGGGAGAAGAACTTTTCTTCTTTCTCATTCGGAAGGCTCAGCTTCGTAACATGTTGACGAAGGCCCCCGAACTGAGGGTTCAGTCAGTAGGCTTCTAGACGCCTTACAATAAAGAAGCCCCGGGTTGCTGCCCGGAAGACCAAACCTGGCTGCTTTTATAAGGGAAGAGATTGTAGCTCGGTAGCCATTCTAGAACAATTATTTGGTTTGGACCTACTTGTCCAATTGAACTATGAGCTAGAAGTCCACTTCCTTTAATGTAGTAGATGACTTGTCATGACTATGAGATTTCCTCTTTTAAATGTCAAACTCTTTTATTCACATGAGATTCTTTACTTTTGTCTATTACAATATTTATATGTATGTCAAGTGGCTTGTGTAAGGACTTTCGGGGCCTTATACGCCATGTCACAACTAGGGTGTACTTTGGGTCATGATTTTCACATAAATTTGAGGTTGGAGCAATTAAGAACCCACTTACACCTCATTTAGCTTTCTAGGCATAGTCTCCAGATCAATATGATTTTACCGGTTTGATCCCCTATTGTCACATGTGCATATCTGATTGCTTATTTCGTGTTGATCAATATAGGTAGTCCCCACATTTTAGGGTAAGCCTCAAGGATGTAACAGGAGGTTGAAGAATTTTGCATGGGAAAAGAGTAATACACCTGATGTTTACCTTAGATGTGAATACACCACAATTGTATTGTCCTCATACATATAGGACAATAGGTGTTTCCATTTATTACATCTTTGAATCCTGTCCATCTCTCACACTGATGGTACCATGCATGAGTGTTGTATTCTTGTTGGTCATAGTTTCTGTAAGATCTACATGAAAAAGTAATCAATTAAGGATTTTGCAAACTCCTCCTAGACACGGTATCGACCCCTTCAGAATATTCCCAAGTCTCGTACCACACAACAACAATATCTTTCAGCTAATAAGAGATAAATTCAATTTCTTTGTCTAATTATCATGCATGACTTGGGGAATCTTGGTATCTCATTGATAAAGTTTTGGGGATCCTTCATAGGGATGGACTCTGTGATAGCTGGACGGTTCATTTGAATAAATTCCTTCATTCTAGAGCTTGTTGACCCTTCATGAGAACTAGTACTATGAAGTGTTGTTCCTTGGCATTGTGACTATGCAACAATAATTTTGATAAGCAACGAAATGGCTCCTAATTTAGTATTTGTGTTGAAAGAGCTTGTTTGGTGGCTCACATTATCTGGGGGGCGGAGGGGGGGGGGGCGGGTCCTATAGGCCCCTATCTTATTGGTGGAGAGTAAGTACGGTGTGTCTGGAAAGATG
>JAJOOR010018429.1:0-20874 GCA_036250505.1 Solanum acaule | reverse complement strand
ATAAGTTTTTTTTTATTCCGCACTATTTTCATTATTGAATGCAATGAATGACTATGTGGCTCGTATAAGACCCCTTCGGGGTCGAGTACGCCTTGTTACGACTTGGGGGTGCTCCCGGGTCGTGACAATATCGAACCCCCTTTCATTAGTTCGTGTGTTTACTTCTCAGATTTTGAACCCCCTTATTAAAAATCTTGACTCCGCCACTGCGTACACGGAACTAATCTTTATCGTTTATTTTCTTCTTATTTGATGTACAGAGAGCGTAAACTTTATTCCTATCTTATGAAGATTGAAAGGAGAAGGATTTCAACTCACGTGCAGAAAATTAAGTTAGTTATGAAAATAAATAAAAAATAAAAAATATGACAACTAATAAAAAATAATGTAGAACATTCAAGAAAAGAAACAATAACAAGTACAAATTAATACGATAACAGAAACACAATAAATTAACAACAAGTGATAATATATATCAAAAGTAAGAAACTAATAACAAGAACAAATCAGTACGAGAATTGAAACGCAATAAACAATAAATGATAACAATTATTAGAAGCAAAAAACTAATAACAAGAACAAATCAATACGATAATTAAAACACAATTAACAACAAATAATAATAAATATTAAAAGTAAAAAAACTAATAACAAGAACAAATAACTGAAACGCAAAAAATAACGAACAATAACAGATATTAAAAGTAAGAAACTAATAACAAGAACAAATTAATATGATAACTGAAACACAATAAATAACGATACGTACCCTTCTTATAAGATGAGGAGAGCTAACAAGACATTTAGCACTCCAAAGAGGATCATTTAAGTCAGCACCGTGCCTCTCCAACTCCGTCGCAAGTCCACCGTCTATCACGGCGTAGCCACCGCACTGCCGGAGGAAATCACCCAAAAATGTCGACCCACTTTTCAACCCCATTTTTTTCTTTTTTTGTGTTATGATTAATCTCTGCAAAAATATTGACTAAAAATTAATTGAGGGGATTGTGTAGAAATTTAGAAGGAAAGTGAATATATTTATTTTGAGAACTTTGCAGAAGTTGGCAGAAGATTGAAAAGGGAAAATGACTTTAATGAGGAGTCTCCAACATATATAGTGTGTATACCGCTCCTTCTGTCTCAAATTATCTGACTTAATTTTTAAATTAAAAATATCTTAAATTACTTGTTATCTTTTCTATATATCCTAATTAATAAACTATTTATCCACTTTTACTTATTTAATTTAAAATAAGAATAAAGAATAATTTATCATTTATAATATACATATTTTATTATTATTATTATTAAATATTATTTATTTTTCAATATATAGATAATTAATACTTATAATTATAGAAGTGAGATAATAAAAATAAAAATATATTTTAAATATAAATAAAAAAATAATCAATTTTCTTAATTAATATTTCTCTTTAAAAATATGTAAAAGAGAAACGGAATAGATAATTTAAAATCATGAAGAGGATAAGAGCCACCAAGTTTGTATGATTAATTTAATGTCCTTAAATATTTTAAAATGTCACTTTCAATACCGAAAAGTTATTTTTAGTAAGATGTTATTAGTTACAACTCCTATTACATATTATTTTCGTTAATTTGCTTGACATGGTTTAAATTATCGTAATTGATTTTTCTTATCAATTAGATCTATCGTAATTGATTTTTCTTATCACTTAGATCTATCTTAATTGGGACGTATATCTTTAATAGTTTCGTGAATATCAAGAAGAAATATATCCTTATAAAAATATTACAATATTAATTTGGAAGAGACTATAAAAAACAAGTTATGTATAAAAAAAAAACTGAAACCTACTTTCTTAAAAGTTGCTTCAGCCCAATTAGGATGCAAATCGTTGTGAGCTATCTCTTTCCAAAATTCTGTAATTTCTTTCGAATACGTACACTCATGCCTAAAAATTTGATGAAAAGAAGAAAAGAAAAAGATATTTTTAGACGGTGGATAATTTCACAAAAACATCTCCTTATATAGGCAAGCTATTGGATTTTTTGTTGCAAGAAGAAGATTAAATTCAAGTGGCATGTATCTAGCCATAATTTTATAATGTATCTAGACAATTTCTTTAGTATGCATTTGGACAAATTTTTTTGGTAGGTTAAAATAATATTTTTTGCAAAATCAAATTTGGTTAAGCATTTACATATATATGTAGCGCACATGAAGGAAAATTGACCCATTTTGTCTTTTGAGTCCATTTCACATGATGTGCTCTTCTTCCTTTCTTTGGTAACTTACCAAAATCTTTCTAATTTACAAAAAATACGCTATACTTTTTAATATTACAAATCTTATTAAATTCTATGTAATCAAAACGTTTAGATATACTTTATCATAGTGAATTTGCACACATTTGAGATGCATAGATAAATCTCGCTTATCTCTCTCTCATCTCGCTCGTCACTCTCATATCTCAATCGTGTTTTTTGTATCTGTTGTAGTTTGTATCTAGTATGATTCACATGTATCTGGATACATAGACAAATCTCAGTCACCTCCCTTTTGTTCTCGCTCGCTTCTCTCCATATTTCAATATATGTGGTAGCAGGAAAAAAAACATGTATTGTATTTGACTTGAAATCTTGTATGAAATTTTAATTAGTGAAATAAAATGTAATTATTTCAAATTATAAAGAGACTTAATAAATATGATAAAAATATTTATTTAATTAGATAATTATCCCTCCTTCTTCTTCTTTTTTTACATAGAGTGCCCTTACATATAATTTCAGTCTAATTTCGAAATCACTCCATTTTACTAGTTCCTTACAAGCCAACACATAATTAGCTAATTAATTAGGGAGGAGGAAACTTCTAAGGTCTAACCCACAAAACGTAAATAATTAGTAGAAGCATATTAATGGAATTTGAAACTTAATTGTAAGCCAACACATAATTAGCTAGTCCCAACGCCGTATTAAACAAGAATTAATATGATTAACGTTTTTCAAATAATAAAATAATTAACTTAAATTTCACGCTAATGTTGTATAATTAAACAAATGCACTTATCATGGCTTTTTTGTTGGAAAAAACATTTTAAATAAATAAAAGCACATTTAGATTAAGATGCTTTAATCATAATTTGCGGAGGAAATTGCTTCACGCTATTTCTAAATTATTTTTTAAGTAACACGTTCTATATCTGATCACAAAAATATTTTGGGCATTGACAATTGTATAAACAAAGCATATTCTATGGGTGTGTTCTGCATGTAGGGAAAAATGTTTCATAAAGTAATTTTTTGGAATATATTCTTTAGGAATAAATAGATTGTTTATTTATTTTTGTGTTTGTACGTAAATTTAAAAAATATTATCCTAAATCTTTATGTGTAATCTAAGACAAATATTGTTTGACCGACGGGAGGAAAAACAATTATTTGAACATTTTTAGAGGATTTTCATACGTTTATGTTATTTGAAGGAAAAATAATAATAATAATAATAATATATATATATATAGTAATGCTCTAAGACATTTTTAATTTCTAAATTCCCTTCTACCACCAACAATTTATTGTACCATATAATATGGGGGGAAATTTACAACTTTCAAAATCTACCCTTCCTCTAAAAAAAATGACAAAACAAACAAATAAAAAAACTTTTTTTTCATCTGGTGTTTTATATTCGTTTTTGGATTTTATTTAATCTGGACTCGGATTGTATAAGACCCATAAACAGGTAAATATAGATTTTCTTTATCAAACTTATTAAATTTTATTTTAATTAAAAGCCTCTTTAAAATAAAAGGGCAGAATATAAGAATAAGGACTTAGAAGTATGGTGGTTGCAATTGAATAAATTTCAACTACTTTATAAAGATAGAATTGATATCTTATGGTTTTTATTATCTGATAAAGGTCAATTTAATTAAAAAAAAATCGTTAGATATTTGGAAGGAACAATTTGCATAACAAAATGTCAAATTGCGTGCACAAGTCCTATAGAATAATCCTTCTGTATGACAGGGTAGAAATTAGAATGACAAAGTAAATGAAAGCAGATGGTGTACCAAGCATTACGCATTTATGTACGATATAATAATAAGTTTTTTTTCTATATTTATTCGATAATAAATAAGGTGTCTGGTCAAAAGTAATATGGTGAACCTGGTGGACGAAGTATCATGTATTTACGGAGAATATAATAATAAGTTTTTCTTTTTTACTTTTATTCGATAATAAATAAGGTGTCTAGCCAAAAGCAACATGGTGGATGAAGCATCATGCATTCACATTGACTAAAACAACAATTTTTTCTTTTTTACAATCAGTCGATAATAAATGAAGTGCCTTGTCAAATTGAGTCCACTGCATTATGCATTCACATAGATTAAAACAATAGTTTTTTTCTTTTTTACATTTATTCGATAATAAATGAGGTGTCTTGTCAAATTGTCTCCACCGTGACAATACATGTATAGATTAACTTTTTTTCAACAAAGATTAGGCTGATAAGAGAAAATCATTTATCACTTCTTTTTTCTCTCAAGTGGGACTCAAAACCTGATTTGTCATGACTTTCATCACACTCCATTGATAACTCGATCATCTCAACTCAAGTAAAGCATAATAAACAACAAGTATGCATAGCAAATACAAAGAAGAAGAAGAGGTGGTCATGCACATCATATCTTGAGGAATTAAGGAATTGTGTCATGTCAAGAATGGAAAGAGGACAAGACCAAGCAAAAGAACAAAAAAAGAAGTCAATTCTCATTGTGTTTGGACAAATTCCCAATGGTTTTGTGTGTTGGAATCCACTTAACTATAATCCTAAGTCAAAAACAAATACTCAATGTTTTATGATCAATTTGGGAAAATCCCACTTATGGTAAGAAAATTTTTGAACATCATGACCACAAATGGGACACAAAAGCCAAAAGCTTAGAGAACTTAGATTGGATTCTTGACATTTTTCAGAGCAAATAGCCAATATGCCACAATAAGAACAACTGGATTGTACTAATCAAGAGGGCAAAATGGTCATATTATTAGCACCAATGACTCTGAAATCTCATGTTCAACTTTAACAGAAAACCAAAAAACAGCCTGTAGTCTTGCCATTACCATATGGCATAACAGAAATCTTTAGCCAAACTATATACTTGAAGAATTTGCTTTAAAATGAAATCGTCTCTTCGATAGGGAGCGCTAGAATCCCCATACTAGGCTTTTCTGGCACAATCAGGGTTAGTCAGGCCAGTGGATTAGAAACATCGGAGTTTCCCTGAAAAGAAAAAGAAGAAATAATTGCAATCTGGTGAAAGATAATGAAGTCTGAGCAGTACGTCCATATCAAGGGAGGAGAACGAAAGGTTCTCGTGAAAAGATCAAACATAAAATTCTTGAACTTTTCACCAGCTATACTCGTAAGCTTATACTCGTTTACAACAATTGAAGAAGATTTTCCAGCATCATGCTCGAAGCGTTCAAGCAACCAAATGAATCAACAGTACAATTTCATCAACATGAGCAACAGGGTTTAAAAGTACAGTAAACAAAGACTATGGACCCTTACTACGAACAATGCAGAAACAGCCTTGTATAACTTGGTCTTCGGGTATCATTCCTCCTCCTTTGTTTGTGTCAATGGCTTCCAACATTTTCACTACCTCATCCATTTCAGGTCGTTTGTCTGGATTTGCGTCCCAGCATTTCTTCATGATATTTGATACAGAGCTTGGACAACATTTCGGGATACTTGGTCGCAAATTCTGCAAGATGATTATAACATGTGAATAATTTAAGCAGCAAGTGTGTTTTTCACACATTAAGAAAAACACAAAGATAACAGACCAGTATTAACTCAAGATATGACTTATGACTATGTTGCTCGGACTCTTCAAAACAGTCGACAGGTGTGTGTCGGATACTCCAAAAATAGTGCATTTTGGAAGATCCGACACAGGTGCAGCAACAATTTGGAGAGTTCGAGCAACACATCATATGAGCAATGAGTCAACAAAGGTAAGCATGCCCTCTAATACTGAAGTGTATGAGCACTCAAAGGTACATACTATATAGTATCCAAGCTATGTTGTGTGCATGACATAGGCAAACAATGTTGGAGAGACAGAACAACATAAGAAAAGATAGTGTTACTATGTTTTTACTAGTAACTCAGAGGACAAACCTGTCTAACCACGGCAGAAGAGACTTCAGCGAAGCTTAGATCTAGATAGGGGAGATCACAGCAATAAATTTCCCATAAGCAAATACCAAAGCTATATACATCACATTTTCTGTTGTATGGCTTGCCATCAAGTACCTACACAATGAATGTGATTAAATCCTTTGTACATGATAGAGAAAAAGTAGATTTGATGTGACGTAAATATAATATTAACACAAAACGTAAATATAATATTAACACAAAAGTAAGAAGAATTTTCTTAAAAGATATAGGGAGAGGATAGACAAGTGACAATATCAGCTGACATAATATATCTCAGACGGGCAAAGCCAACCCAACAACTCTCATAAAAGTGGGAATACCTCTGGGGCCATGTAGCCAAGGGTTCCAGTTTCCCCGGTCATGTCTTTGGGATTTTGTGCTTCAACACGAGCAACTCCAAAATCAGCAATTTTTAAATTTCTACTAGTGTCTAACAACATGTTTTCAGCTTTCACATCACGATGTACAATCTTTTTTGAGTGCAAATAGCTCAGCCTGCACAATTGGAAGAAGAAAATAAGCATCATTGGGTATAATTATCAAGAAACCAATGTTGGAAAAAGGCGTACCCTCTGGCCAAATCAAGAGCAAGCTGATGGACAATCTTAAAGGCAAGTTTCTTCTTCCTGTTTTTGTATAAGTAGTTTTTCAATGTTCCACCATGAAGAAATTCCACAAGAACACAACAAGCTCGAGAAGGAAGGGCAGTGTAACCATCAGAAGGATTCTTCGAAGGAATCTTAAGATTTGAAGTACCCATAGAAGCACCAACGAACTGAAAGCAGCAAACACAATCAAATGAAAATTCAGAACATTGAGTTAAATAATTGGATCCTACATACCAAATCTAAAATTGTCAAAGCTTGCTTTAAGCTGCATGGCAATAACTTAATAGAAATATTCATAATTAAAAGCTGAAAAGTGAGGAACCAATTTAGGAAAAAGATTAAGTACTCTGGTAACATTCGGATTGTCAAGTTTGTGCCAAACAGCAACCTCCTGCTGAAATGATGCCCGCAGAGAAGCAGTTTCAGCAGCTGTGGCCATGCCATCCTCTCCCCAGTCCAACAGTTTCACTACACAAATAACATTCCATAAGAAACTCTTACCGGTGGTTAGTAAAATTCCTGAAAAACCTTGAGAATACTGTTGATAATTTTCATTAATTGGCAGCATTTTCTTTTTCATATATACTTTATCCAACATACGGTTACAAATTCTGCAGAGTTCATTGGCTCAAATTAGTCTAATCGTGACACTTTGAAGTGAATGATGTAATGTCATGCCCAAACTGTTATTGATGCGTTTGTCGGGAAACAATATTACAGATTCAAGAATGATTAATATTTCTGAATTATTGTTTTAGTTGTTTTAGTCGAACATAACTTCCTGAGTGGATTAGGATTCTTATTATTTTAGTTTTATAGGACTTTGTTATTTCTAATTTATTAGGACTCTTGCTATTGTAAACCTCTTAAAAGTGGACATTATTAATAAAATAAGTTGGATTTTATCAAGTTTCAGAGATTCGGAACTTTCTCAAAAAGTTCCCAGGTTTCCCTGAATGAATTGCAAATTTCAGCAATCATAGGCAAGTCAAGGAACAAGAACAGGGGCTTAGACATGTCTATTGGACCTGACTTTTCAGTTAATCGTCCAACGACTCGATCTAGAACTAGGGACCATAACACAAACGTCATCTTTGTAACAACTCAAGTTACCAACACAACCATGATATGTATTATAATCGCCGAAGTACACAAAATACAATTGAGAAATGGAAACAACAAGTTAATAACAACTAACGTCCTCAAAGCGAAACTAAAAAGGTTAACCGAAGGGAAGAAGATCGAAAAACATAGAGATAGATAGAAGGGGATGAGAAGCTGATTAAGAATGAAGATGAGAGAATCAGACTCTTTACTCAACAATTTGCATAATCCCCAAATCACATATCACTACCCTTTTTGATGGAACCGTTTCCACGCCCACTTCTCAACTCGGATCCCAAATTAACCTGACCCTATTGCTTGTTCTCGGCCCAATAGCTCTTGTCAGCCCACTAACTACTTTCGTGTCCCTGGTATCCACATTGGGCTGGACTTGGTTCATAACAGTCTTCATGTATCCAAGCACTCTCAAGCGACCACATAAGAAGAGAGGATAGAAAGAACCTTTACTTTTATTGTTGAGAAGAGAATAAGAGGAATTTTCATAGTCAGCCCTATATATCTTATCAGAAAAATAGTGTTTTCGGTAATTATAATATAAGGCAATAATCATTTAACGCAAACTGCAATGCCAATAATACAGTTCAGTGCTTCAAATCCTAGTAGTGAATATCATTAAATTCATTTCAAATAAGAAGTTAATCAGGCAACAAAAAGTAAAAGTCAACAGATTATCCACCCATAAAAAAACAGTTTTTTTACAGTATTACTTGTAAAGGCCTTTAGATATAGTCATTCACTATCTAATAAACAGAGAAAATTTAGCAGGCCATTTAATATAGGCATTCACTAACTGATAAACAGAGAAAATTAGTGGACTTGGACTTAGTTTTCTAGACATCCAAATTTGTTACGTAAAGGTTAAAAATGGATATTATCAATAACCATATCAAAGTTCACAGAAATCGCTACAACTACAGTCCAATTACAATTGATATCCAGTTCAACTTATCTCATCAACGATCACAATGAATCTTGTTTCTAGTTTTTTTTACTTGTTGGTGTATTAAAGGGAATGAACAGTATCAAAATATAAACAACAATATCTAGTTATGTAGATAAAACTGAAAAACAAAGAACTAATTTATAGGCTAAATTATGGGGCACATGAACCCGTGATCTTTCTGTAAAACTAGGCATTTCTGGTATAATATTATGCACCCACGCTACAAGAAGGCTAAATGTTGCACTCGGTTGAATGTTTGCATTATTTAACTACAGATCAAGTCCCAAAAATCACAATACAACATGTAGCAACCAAGATCATAAAAACAAACATAGAATCTAATGTTACCTGCAACATCTTGATTATCATAAGTACCGCGATAAACGGTACCATAGGTTCCCTTAGCTACAAGATACTTAATTTCCAACTTTAAAGGATCAATCTCCCATACTTCCTTAGGCCTTTGTTGATTTTGTTTCTCTAAATTGTTCGACCAAACTCGACTCAAATGCTTTTCCAATTGAACATCCAAGCTTTTCAGATCAATTTTATCAGCCCTGAATATCATATCTTTGCTACTAATGCTTCGAAGGCTCTTCGATTCCATATTGTTATTACTAACAGTACCTACCCCTTCCAATTTAGACCCTTCTTCAACTTTCTCCTTACTATTCAAATCCATATTAACAATACCAACAAAGCTTCAAACTTTTAGCAGATTTCTGATCTGAAAACCAAAAAAAAAGTTCATATCAGAAAACAAATCAATACAAAATAAGGATATCTTTCACTTTCATTTTCAATAAACTAATGAACATGAAAAATATAAAACTCACACCTTCCCAAAAACCCAAATTTCAATTCCAACTATGATTCTTTTTTTCCAAATTTGACAAATAAATAATATAAATTACTAAAAAAAGGGCAAGAAAAATTCAAACCAAATAAAAAGAAACTGACTTTTAGGATCTGTTCAAAGACGCAACCTTTTTCTCATCACCAACCAATCCATTGACACATAAATGAAAACCAATTAAATTAAAAAAGAAAAGAATAAAAAGTAAACCCTTAGAAAACGACCTTAAATTCCCCAGACAAAGACCACAATAAAAAAAAATATATTTAAAAATTTTGAAGGGAAAAAGAATAATACCCACAATCTGAAATCAAAAACCTATATGCAGAAAAAGAAGATTTTGCCATAAACATTTACAGACGCAAAGTTTGACCCAAATCTTCTTTTTCTGCTTTGATTTTTCTTGTGAGAGAAAGTCAGAGAATTTTCAGAGAAAAAAAGGAAAAATGTTAATGGGGGAGAAAAATACGCCTAAAAAAAAGGTTTAATTATTTTTATTTACCATTAATAATGTTTATTTTTTCTTCATAAAAGCATAAGATACTCCCTACCAAACAAACAAAGAGAATAATTGTACTATTTTCTGTGCAATCCTTCCAACTAAATTACCTGTAAAACATAAATTCATCCATTTATATAGAAACAACATGTGAATTAACCAAAATGTCGTTGGTTTTGGTACTATATATTTATTTATTTTACAAATCCCCTCTCATATTAGCAGTGACACCCCAAAATACGAGCTGAATTTAATTGAAATTCTAGTACAAATATTAGATATCGAGTGGGAAAAAAAAATTACTCCCCTCTAATTTACTTTATGGGTGTGTTTTGGGGTAAGAGGAAAAATATTGTTTATTTTTAGGTGAATAAGTGATTTTTTTTCTTTATTTGTTTGTAAATAAATAATATTATTTTTTATATATTTGTATATAATCTAAATAAATGTATGGTCGGGTTGGATCCGGTGGTGGAGATGGGAGCTATGAGGTGAGTGAATATGAGGTGTGTTGGAGGGGCACTATACATTGATATGAAATGTCAATTGTTGAATTTGTTTTTATTTATTTCTAATAAGAAAATTCATTTTTCACATTTTTTAAAAACTTTTTTTTCTAGGAAAAAAAACATTTTCAAGGATTTTGATCAATTGAATATGATTTAAAAAAATTAAATACATATTGTGTGTCTTAATTTGGTTGGACAAAATTTTTTAATATGATCTTAAATGAAATATGAATGAATTTTGAATTTTATGATATTAAATGAAGTATATATGTATAATGTACTAAAATGTCATTTAAGTATGGTGATCTTAAGCATCTCAAGTGAATATTGAAAATTAAAATATTATGCATTTTTTAAAAGTGATATTCTTTTACTTTTCTTTTTAAGTGCGTGAGAAAATAAGTGATTCTCAATATTGTTTTTTTGTTTGCTTCGTCTATATTTGATTGTTTTTTTCTATTTTTCGAATGTATTGCCTCGACTATGTTTCAGAGTAATCTAGACAGACATGTTTGTTTTTTTCTTTAACCTTTGGAGTAGGGAAATTATTTAATAAAAATACTTTTTAATATTTTCTATCATTCTTGGATTTTTCTCAATTAAAATGTGCTCCTAATAAATTATTGAATCGAAGTAATATGTTATATATCTTTTTGCCAATAATAGAAAAGGTTCAATTCCCTTTATACGTAGCGTAACAAAAAAAAGAATAATTTAACAAAATGTGTCGAAAATGTAACAGATTTAACGTTGGATAAGATCTAAGTTTCCTTAAATAGAAAAGAAACACTAGAATGGAATATAAATTAGAATTGTTTAAAAAACGTAATATTTTATATTTGATGAGTATTAAATAAATAATATTAATTTTCTCTATATGATATGATAAGATCTATTACATATAATCAAATCTTCATACAACAATCATTTGTAATTATAATGGCTTGATATTTTTAAAAATCAATTTTCATATTATATTTTATTTTTATAATGATATTCTAACAACAACGATATTTATTATAGTGATACATTCTTTGTTAAATTATTTCTATATAACAACTCTAATGAAATATTATGTTTGAATATTGTATAACAATCAAATATTGAAATATTTATGACAATCATAATTAATGTTATGTATATAGTAATTTTAAGGATCTTTGTAATTTGAAAAGAGTAAATTTTAGGTTTAGCGAACATAAAAATCATATTTGTATGATATAGTTATAGTTTATATAATTGTGCTGCATAGCAAACTTTATATTTGCTATTGAGCATCAGATTTGTATAAATCGCTGGCAGCCTCTCATTTGTATAAATCGTTGGTAACCTCTCATTTGTATAAATCGCTGACAGCCTTTCGTTTGTATAAATAGATGGCAGCCCCTCAATTCAATTTTAATATGTGTTTGTATACCTGCATAATTTGAATTTGTATACAATTGAATCGAAATAAAACATTTGTATATCAAATCTCTCTCTCTCTCGCTTTATACAACACAAATTATACATTGTAATTTTTATAATCTGTGTTTGAATCAAAATTGAAAGGATTTTCAATGAACTAGGATGATAAGAATTTTGAATCGCAAAATTTTCAAAATTTTGAATAAATTGAAAGAATCTTTGATGAACTGGGAGAAGAATTTTGAATCTCAAAATTTTTGACAATCTTGAATCAAAATTGAAAGGATCTTCAATGAACTTGAAGATTCACAAAAGAATTTTTTTGTCCAACAACAATTTCATCACTTTTGTATCCTTCATAACTCACCATGGTTACCCAAAGTTTCAACAAAAGTTTTTGAATCAAATCTGAAAGGTTACTTCGCTGAACAGGGGGAAGCAATTTGAAATTTTAAATTTCCTCATTCTGTTAGATTATATATCGAAAGTAAGAAGAAACATAAACGTAATTTATGGGATTTAATTAGATTTTCAGTTTTTAGTCCCTATTTTAGTGTAACAGATTGATACTTCTTGTATCAGAATTTATTTGGCCAAACAAATCCAAAAGGTCAGATTTATAAATCAACCAAATATTTACATGAATGTTCAAGTCAAAAGTGCTAAACTCAATTAAAGAAATCATCTAAAAAAAAGACTAACTAAAACAAAGTCAAAAAGAGGAAATGGGGAAAATGGAAAGAAGAGAAATGGAGAGGAGTCAAATTCGATAACTTTAATATTCCAATGAAATTTGTATATTTTAGTATTTCACCAGTTACTTATTCAGTAGAATAGATTTCAATATGCAAAATAAATAATGATTTTTAGCATAAATAAACTATTTTAGATTAATTATTATCTTTATTTGGGGTACTTTTTTTATTACGGTCTATAGATTTTTTTTTTATCGGCATATTGTTGTCCGAGATAGCAACCGTTTCCAAGAAGGGTTGTGTTCTTATGGTGATTATTGGTAGCTAAGTTGCATGTTGTATATGTTTGTACAATACATACAATTTATTGATACTTTAGTTGTTTAAACATATTTCTAATTTGTTACCTTGCATTTCTTAAAGTCGATATCCACAAAGAATATTAGCAAATTTAATCAACATTTTTATCCTATGAAATACGAACAAAAAATGCTATTTTGTCTTAGAGAAAATGATGCTAATGTAGATGGGGCGGGATTACATTTAGAAAGAAACTAGAAATTCAAGATTCTAGACCAAGTCCATATATAGGATGGAATCTATTTGGATGGATCCTTCAACTCTGGGAAACTTGCATCAATATAAACATGATACATGGGATCACCATGCCAGAGCCTAGCAATGTAAAAAGGAGATGAAGTATTCCTATGCATTTCTTCGGCTTTGGCTGGATCGATGAGTGTATCCAATGGAACGTCTTCATCATTGGCCCCAATCCTCAAACAATCCCACTGCTTCATGGAGAGGTTGGTCAGGTAGTGCAGCGGTTGCCCATATAACTCCTTCATTGATGCAACCAATCCCATCCATGAGTTACAAGGAATCAGAGATCAGAGGACTTCCTTGTGGGGATAGGAACCATCTGCATGTACTCTTGGTATTACATTCTTGCTTTTCTGAGTATAACATCTGTATTATGAAGCCCACATGTAAGGAAACAAAAAAGTAAAAGTAAGTAGGAAACTAAAAGGAAGGTAGAAATAATCTATACTTAAATCTTGATCGGCCATGAAAACCAAAAATAGAATAAAAAACAGTTGAACCATTCAGAGAAGCTTAGCTCCTTCTAATTTCTTTCCATTCTTATACTCGAAGAGAGGACTTCTTATATATAGTCAGGTGGTGGAGAATAACGTGACAAAATGGATAAAACTAGATCACGTTTTCTTTTCTGTATGTCCTCTTTTGGATGATTATGTAGAACATAATCATTGTCATATCACGAGGAATTTGTAGCATCTACAGTGTACGAATTTGCTATTTTTATTTTTTGATCAAATATTGCAAAATGTGCGTTAAAGCATCAAATAAGTATTCTCTTATCAATTTCTTGAATTAAGTTTTATTATTTTATTGTTTTAAGTTTTAGTTTTCATTTAAAACATATTTATTTTACAGAGAAGAGCCTAAAATACCCTTAAACTATTAGAATTGTACAAAATATCCTTCGTTAACCTATTGGCCACAAAATGTCCTTGGGGTTAACCTTTGTGGCCCTTTTATACCCTTTTTACAAACATTCTGGTTATAACTCATTTAATTAGCATTCTCATTTAATATGTGGCGCTATCTGATTCGTTATAAAAATTAATTAACTAAAACTAAATTAACCCAACACAAATTCGGATCCCAAAAAAAACCACCTGACCCAACTAAAATCCCATTATTCTAAAGGGAAAAATCTAAAACATTTATCATCTTACTTCAACAGTTAACAGTTATAGTTGGTCAAGGAGAAGAACAACAGAAATTTGTCATCTCTGTCCATTATATCAATCATTCGTTATTTTTGGAGCTACTTAAAGAAGTAGAGAGATAATTTTGATTCGATCATAAAGCAATGTGTATCAAATTAATTGATGTGCATGATACATAATTTATATCAAATTTAATAATTTTTGGGTTATTTTAATTTCTGTTCTTTTATATAAGAATCTAATGCTTTAGGTTATTTTTCCTTTAGGATGATTGGGGGTTTTAGTTGGGTTGGGTGTTGGTTAATTATTCTTACAACAAATCAGAAAGTGCCACGTATTAATTGACAATGTTAATTAAATGAACTAATTAGGTTGTTAGTAAAAATGGTATAAATGGGCCACAAAGGTGGGCATTTTGTGGTCAATAGGTTAACGAAGGGTATTTTTGTACCAATTCCAATAGTTTAACTATATATTATTAATATAAAATATATCAACCAAATAATATGAATTCGATCTTTAAAACAAACATTTTAAAGACAATCTCAAAAAGAAGCACTTGAGAAAGTTGATGAAACATCTATAACAACCATGACTTGTATCACCGGTCATTTCCATGAGACAGGCAACCCTTCGGGGATTTGAATCCAAGGGAATTTCAAGGGAAGAAGGTGAAGCATTGCTCAAAAGAACATGTGAAGCGCGAAACATATATAACGACAGAGCTTCTAAAGGTTCTTCGGATGATTTTGATGATGGAACTGATTTGAAACACAATCCGGTCTAGGTTGTATCATCTGTGGGAAGCTATAGAGCTTATTTGGCTTATGGTTCTGAATATAGGTGAGTTAATGTTCAACGTCTAAGGAGCACAAACACACTATAAGTTTAGCATTTCGCTAGTCAAAGATAGTATAGTATAAAGATCATTTCCACAGAGATTGGTACACATAATAATTCAATCAAAACTTGCTAACTATTATTCAGGTGATCAAAAGAAGAGAGTTGGTGGTGGTTATGAACCATATTTATAGATTAATGATAATTTAAAACAATTGGTAACTATGAAGTTTAATAACAATAATAAAAGATTGGGTAAAAGATGAAAAGAAGTTCGTAATGATAGTTTGAATTTGACCATGTTCATTGATCACATCTAAAATTCTATTGATTCTCTCGAATTCGATAGTTGATTAGAGTATCATTATGATTGAGATTTCTCTTTCGAGTAAATCTCAAGTTAAGGAAATAAAATAATTATAACCATTGATCCTGATACGTAAGAACATGTTATGGATTATTCTTAAGAAAGTAATGTCATTTGACTATTTTTCCTGAGATTCAATAAGCAATTATCAACAAGCTTTTTCGATTACTTTCGAGAAGATATATTGATTCAAGCTCACACAAGATTATGCAACAATATTTATAAGATGTTTCTCTTTTGATTAAATAAGATGATGAACAAAGTTGCAATTTAATTAAAACTCTCATAACGAGTTCAAACATAAGAAAATCCAAATCCCAACATATTTGTCAAATACCCTTTAAGAATCTACTCCATGGAGGAGAATAAGTTTACTAAGAACAAAGATGAAAAAGAAGACAGAGCAACCAAACTCTAAATCTCAACTCCCGTTTTGGATTCGAGTAGTGTACCATGTGTTCCTTCTTCTCTCCGTTGTAACCAAGCATTTTCTTCGCTCTTTTCTTGATAACTTCATTATAGGGCATGTTCCAACATCATATAGCATAGAGTCTCTCACGAAATATCAAAAATACCCTTCTTTTAATATCTTCACGTCTCACGCCGTGCAAACGCTTGAGTGCGCAATCACCGTGCTGAGGGCCAACAAGTATTTTATGTTTAGCACGAGCGGGCAACAACTCTTTTATGTTTCCGTGCGGGAGCGCCGCTGGACACTTGAGCGCGCAACCATCTCTATAAAATTTATCTAAGTTATACTTTAATTATTCCATCATTTGAAAATAAAACAAGTATTAAAACTCATTGACTTATCTTCAATGAGTGGACCATATATAATGTACAGTTTATAAAAAAAATTATTATATCGATATACATATACATATACATTACAAACATACAACCATTTTAGCTTAAAAAATTTTTGGTTGACGTTACATTTATGTAAGAAGCTCCATTAAAACATTGAGTTAATATGTAGCTAAAATAACGCACCTAAATTCAATTAATTTTAACCCGCATAAATTTAGCTCAATCTGCACATTTAACATCCCTAATAATAACAACCTACATGGCTCAGTCAACCCAAAGCTTCTTCAAATCAACAACTCAAAAATAATTTTTTCAAGTAAAGGTCGAACTTTAAAGTCAAGTTAATCCAAGGATTTTGATTCCCATCAGTTGCATAACAATTTACGCACAACAAAATTAGGGGTGACTTAATTTGATTGAGAAACTAATCAAAATTTGAGCCCTAAATTATTTTAATTAATAGTGATTTTTTTTAATGGCTGTTTAGATAATATTGAAATTTGTAGGGGGAAAACGTAAAAGAGTTTATGAAGAAAAAAAAAAGAGAGAGAAAGAAAAATTATTTACTTTTTTATAGTATAAATATTTTAAAATTTTAAATCAAATTTCTTTAATTTTATTTTAGTAAATGAAATTTTATACAAAAAACATCCAAAAGATATGTATTATAAACACATGGATAGTATCTTATTAGTTTAAATTATTTTTTACTAATATAATTAATGATAATAATATTATTATGTGAAACTAAAAGCTTTATGTTTATAATTATACTAGGTAATTTACCTGCGTGGTGTTGAATGACCTTGTTAAAATAATGAATGATTTTTTCCTTGATCATTATTTAAACTATACATTTATTTTTAAAAAGATGTCATAAATTAGAAGATTTGAAATTGTCATCCGACTATAACATGCATTTCTCTTCCTGAATGATCTTTCATGATTTAATCAAACATGATGACTCTCTATTTCTAAACGATCTTTCATGAATTAATCAAACATTGATTTATCTATTTTCGTTTTTATAAAGTTTACAACATTTTATTCTACAACATAGAGTTTATATTTTCTCAAGAAATTCACAGGTTTTCAAAAATTACCACTATGAAAATTAATGAACAATTTAAATAAGTTGGACCTGTTAATAAATAACACAAAATTGTATAAATAATAAGTAAATGACCGTTTTGATTGAAAATTGTTGATCATAATATTCGTCCATTCATCAATTTGCACCATTCAAGTTATAATATGAACCCTTTGTGTTAGTTTTTTTTGGGTAATGAAGAAACATCAAAAAGTAAAGAAGACACTTCATAAAGTAAAATATAGAGGCAATCCTAACTAAATTTCTACATTTCAATATGAATGTCATTTTCTTTTCATAGCATACAAAAATTATATTTACATCGATTAAAGTCACAATTCTCCTTATCATCCATTTTCAAATTTGTTGATACAGGTAATACAATACAATTAGTCATAGTGGCTTCCAAAATAAGGAATAAATTGTAAAACGAAAAGAAATATCTTCTAACACTTGTTTTATGAGTTTAAATTTATGATTGAGTAATGCTTGCATTGAACATGGAATGAACTGAACTTATTTGTGGTTATTATTTTTTCAAAACATTGTTTATTCTTAGCCTGTGTAAAACTCTAGCGGCCTCAAATATAAAAAAGTACCTCAATCCAATTCACTTGTAGTGTAGAATAGATATAACTAGAAGATGGTGTTGTTTAGAAAAAAAAAAAGAGAAAGCTATTAAATTTTGAACTAAATTATTGCAATAGAAACAATAATTTTTCCATTTGAAATATCACATTGACAATCAGAAGTAAACAACTGTAATAGATTAAGGCAAACGAATCTGAACTCTCAAGAAAAATCAAAAGGAATTATTTTGACAATTGATTAATAAACTATCCCAGGGAAGCTTTTATCAGTTTCCTCACAATTTTTAGTCAAGTTGAGCATTTTCGAATTTTCCTTTTAAATTTTGGATATGTCGTCTCATATTTTGCTACAGTTACATAAGGAAAACGATTTCCGTTGTTGTCATCTCATTAGTCTGTTCCATAAGTATAGTGCAATATTGCAATACAAAAAACAGATGGTTTCTTGATTGTCGAAAGCTCTTGCATAACAAACATAAATGATCAACAATTATACTTCATTTGACAATTCTATCAACTATAAGTAATCTATTTTGCAGATGCAACAACTTTATGAATAAGTAATTTGTGTGACCTGATCCATAGTTGCTTCTTAGTGGAAGGAGGATTCCTAAATACTTGAATGACAAAGCACCAATGAATAAGAAACAATAGAATGAAACAGAAAGGAAAAAATCGAACCCACTGAATGCACAGTCCTTTTAAAGAAATTATTCCCCTCTAGTCAAGGTTTAAAGAAATGGATCATCTCAGGATAGAACGATTTTATTCACAGTGTATTGATACAAAAATAATGGTGTCAGTGAGCCACTCAACAGGAGCAAAGTACACGAATATTTAATTGTGCAGAAGAAGAAGAAGTTCAGAATTTTCGACGTTTTAAAATGAGAGGAAACCCTTCTATTTATAGACAACAAAGGGTAATGTGAACAAATGTTTATTGTACCTTATCGGAAAGGTCACAACTCTTTAGAAAAGTCACAACTTTTTCGAAAGGTCACAACCTTTCATAAATGTTACAACCTTTCATAAAAGTCGCAACTCTTCATAAAAGTCATAACTTTTCATGAAAGTCACAACTCTTCATGAAAGTTACAACTTTTCATAAAGGTCGCAACTTTTTATAAAAGTCATAACTTTTCATAAAACTCACAATTTTTCATGAAAGAGAAAGGCTAGTTTTGAAAATAAATATATTAAAAGGGAATCCTAGTTTGTGGTGGTGCCACGTCGGCAGACCTAGGGTTCTCTATATATATATAATTGTACAATAAATAACAAATTAAATATAGAAAAAAATAAAAATATATGTGTTTTATTTAAATTTTACTTTATACTTTTGAATTAGATGGAAAAATAACAATAAATTGGACGGATAATATTAAGAAGATTGAGAGATCTAAATCTTTATCAAAATTAGAGCGTAGTGAAGATATTTATTTTCACAAGTTAGTCCAAAATGGAAAAAAAATTATTATACAAGATAATTATTCAAAATATTATCCGTATAAAATATAAATAAAAATTTTAAATTATTTGGTGGAATAAAATTTCCTCTATATATGACCACATTTTCTCAATTAAATTAATCCCTCCTTTCTTTTTGAAAACTGAACCAATCATAATCTTCTTATTCTAGTAGGCATTTTGTAACACCCCGTATTTGAAACAAACCAAAAATGCAGATTTCCAGAAGTGGTAGGTGCCAGTGACGGAAGCTAACTACGGACCGTCAGTGACTCCGATAGCAATTAAGTAAGGGGTCTTTTGGTCTTTTCCTATTTCGTTTAACCCCTAAACTACGTCGTTTAGACACTAAATTATGAGGCTTTAGTCAGTTTAAGCCTAGAAACATAACTAGAACTTACCTAAGTCAAAACATTTATCAAAACTTAGAGAAATTAGAGCGAAGAGGAGAAGAGAAGTCAAGAACCCTAGTTCAAGAATGCAACAAGATTCCATCAGTTCCAGCCCCGAAATCGAAAGATTTCTCCGTGGAATTCGTCACCAAGTATGTGGGATTTCACTAGTTGGTTCCTTTCACCCATGGACCTAGTTTTCAGTCAGTTTCTTGATTCCCTTATTATGACTAGACCTAGGGTTTCTTGAATGTTAGAATTATTGGGTTCTTAGCTATTAGAATGATCCAAATCAGATTAGTATATTAATAGTCAGTTTATTGCATGAATTCCAGAATCCTAGCTATGTATTTCTTTAATTCTTGAATTACACATGCTAGGTCAGATATTTCAGTTATTCAGTTATACATGCCTCAGTTATTAATGCATCAATATCAGTTTAATTATTGCATTCTCAGTTTGCATGTTCAGTTCAAGCTATCCAATAACTTACAGAAATTCAGTCATAATGTGTTAATCACTTAATCCATTGGGAGTAGTATAATACCGAGTTGGACTAGAGTTCAGCGTACCCAAATAGTCCCAGAACTACTAGCCACGTAGGTTGTAAGTCCCCTCTGTGGGCATCATTTCAGTGATCACGCCAGCATGCCTCTATACCTCTGGCAGGGTATATTGGGTCCTCTCGATGGG
>JAJOOR010018428.1:0-17981 GCA_036250505.1 Solanum acaule | reverse complement strand
TGGTTTACCGGAGGTGTGCAATCAGCAGGAATTGTTGGGGAAGGATCAGCATTTGCTAAACGACGCCTTCCCCTGCCACTCTTACCGGTTTTCCTATGTGATAAGCTAGACTGCCAAGAGGATCCACTAGCTTTAAACAGCTCTTCAAATGCCAGAATATCCTTGTTCACCTCATACCTTGACAGGGAAATAAGACCAGGAAGAACGTCCCTCTGGAAATCTCTCCGTTGCCTTCCCCTTCTTGCTTGCCCTCTTCGAGGCCGTTTTGGTAAGGTAGTGGCCCCCGTTTCTTCGTCATTATGGCTCACCATTGTCAGCATTTTATAGGAATACTCTTCTTCCTTCAAATCTCCCAGCTTGAGTGTCATAAACTCAAAGTAATCAAAGCCATCGGGAATGGATTCCTCATCAAACCCGGACACTGTACCTGAGCTGATCTTTCTAGTAATGAATTCTTGGCCACTAGAGTGGGAGGAGACCAAATCAGCAAACCATTTGAGGCAGTCACTAGGTTCAGTTTGCAATACATCATTCGTATCTCCATTTACAGAACTAGATGCTGAGATGGAAATTATAGACTCTGCAGCAACCCTCATGGCTTCTTCACTCGACTTATTAGATTCTTCTAATGTAAGTTTAGAATTCCCACATTCTTCTTCGGATTCAAGAACTACTGGAGCCTCGAAGTCTATCTCAGTGGTTGCAATCCTCACCACAGCCTGAGGAAGAGGAGGCGCAGATGGTGCCTCTTCTTCATCTAAAGACAAGTTCAAATCAATCTGATACCTTAAACCAGAAGTGCAACCATTTAGTCCTTTTTCTTGAACAAAATCCTTAGCTTCCACCTTCTTTGTACAAACAGTCTCATCCCCTGAAATGATTGTGGCAGTAACACCGTCAATATCAGGAAAAGTGGCCTTTGAGAGAGAACGGGCTGCATGCGAGTCCTTGGAGGAACTGAAAATTGGAGCACCAAAAATTGTCCTTATTTTAGTGCTGTCACTAACTTCAACTTTCTGGCACTCATAATCTTTGGTGGATGTCGATGACAAGGTTCCCCGTCTCTGATCTATAAATTGAGAGGAGTTGACTGCTGTGTCTTCTCTTCTGAAATACTGCTGGGAGTAATTCTGCAAGGAGTCCAGATTTAAATGATAACAACTTCCCTTCCCTTTGGTCTGCTCTGCACTTTCCTGTGATTTCCCGACTAACCAAGGCAATGTTTCCCGGGGGTTTTCATGCTTCCTTTGAGAATCTCCAGATACATGTGTTTTTCCAGCTGCTTCAGTTTGAGATACACCGGAAGTATCTCTGACATTCTTTAATCGGGCAGATTTACAATCCATGTCATTCACACAATTGAAAGTTTTTGTCCAATCTTTAGCATTTGGCTGAGATCTTTTACAAAGAACATTTTGGTCTGGAAGTACACTCTTTGAACTTGAATGTGATCTGACATCACTTCCCAAATGCATATTGCCTTGATAAACCTCAAGGTTTCGCAGAAGTTCAGTATAACTCTGAGAAAGTGGTTGGGATTTATGAGTAGACATTTGCACATTGGAAAAGCTAGCGGATTGTATTTGATTTTCTTCATGAATTTCAACGCCAAAAACTGTCCTTTTCTTCTGGTGCTCATTCTTGGTTTCCTTAATGAGAGAGTGCTTGAAAAGTTCATGACCTTGTGATGACTGAAAGGCTTTAGGTAAATTTTCAGCAGTTTCAAGTCTTCCAGAAGATCTGTTAGCTGGTTGCTTTTGCTCTGTAACAGAAGATGAGATCAAAACGAGAGTTAGTAGCAAAATATTAATATAAAATACGGCATGCAAGGCATGTGTGATTGTTGCATCATGACCTCTACTTTATAAAAAGAGGAAAATATGAGAATTGGAAAGAATAAATAAGGAGGTAGGACCAAACATCAGTAGAGACTATTGCGCAAAATTGAGAGTTTTTCAATAATAGAGACCTGTTTACTAGAATAATATGCATTAACCTCAACAACTGCCTACGCATGGATGCAGTTTATCAAATGAAGAGGTGTTACACAACAAGAGATCTTTCTGTGACTATTACGGTGGCCCTTTCCGCTCCTACTTTTGTTAGTCCATCTTAACATTCATACTGCAACTCATTTTACAAATAACTCAGCAAGAAAAAGTCACAACTAGAACTAATGTTGTGCACCAGAAAGGTCGCTGACATATATTTTCTCTTCCCTTAATATCCCTCTATAGAAAGGACACAGCATATGGGAAATCCACTCTAAGTCAAGAAAGTTGATTTGGAAGTGTCATTGGATACTAGCTAAAAACTCTACCTTATTGGTTTATCCTCCTTTCTAATGAAACATTTGAAAAGTAACTGCTAACTGATACAGTTGAAAAGTAACAAGACAGGTTTACATCATGAAAACATTCTTACCAGCATTAAATTTAAAAGTTAACTGCTCTTCTTCATTCCTGCAAGGAGGGTGGTTGAGGCAAATTCCACCAATCCTTTCCTTGAGTGACTTAGGAGAGAACTTTGCCCCATCAGAGCTCCCATCCTCGAGGCAAGTAATGCTGCTTATATTGATATCCGGCACCAAAGGAGGATCTTCTTCAAGTGATAAAGGTTTATTCAAGTCAGCCAGTTCATCAGTCCTTTTTGAGGAATTGGTTCTGTCGAGATCAGCATCAGAATGAAATTCTAAAGCTCTAGGTGTCTTCACATCTCTTCTTCGGGGGATCGGGTAAATTCCCTCAACAGGGTTCCCTTGAATGCCAGCTAATCCCAATTGTTTCATAGTAGTTTGTTCTTCTTCGTTATTCATGCACTCTTCAACTACATATCTAGAATTGAACATTTTTCTCTGGAACAAACTGCTACCAGGCAGGTGAGGTTCACATTCCCTTGAACTGTTTGTGACTTGAGGGGAGAAATAAATGGACCTACTATCGTTCTCTATAAAATCAAAGGATGATTTGTACTTAGAAGCATCTTTCGTTGATAGCTGGCCAGCTATAGAATCCAATGAAGGAAAATGAGACAATGAGGGGCTAGACTGGAATATCTTCATTTGACTGTTAAGCATTTCTTTCCTTTGATGTTCATTCATGAGATCTCTTTGTCTTCTATATAGCCGGTGGAGTTCTTGGGTCTGTACGTGTAAACCACATCAAACACACATAAATGTTAAAACTACGACCTCTTTATTTTAGCCCTCCATAGAAATGCAACCATTTGAGTGAGAAATAGTTAAAAGTCACTATACCTGATGCCTGAAAATTGTTTCATGGTCCAAAATTGTCTGCCTCATTTTTTCTTTGTCACATCCCAAATATCCATCAATTGGTTGCGACGACAAAATTGAATCAGTGCACTGACTTCTTTTCCTTGACTTATTTTCATGATCCAAGAGCCATGGGGTGTTAGTTCCGTTGTTATTCAGATCACTCATGGAGCAAAATCCTGGTAAGTACGTCTTACATTGTACTTTAGTGCCCATTCCTGCAATCATACGAGGGGTAGAAAAATGATTAAGCCAGTAAAACAATCAAACAGAGAGAAAAAAGACCAAAAAATACTCTAAACAAGACAGCAAAAAGATCAAACACCATGAATAAGAGTTAACGGACTCTAAATCAGACCATTACAATCCTGCAAAATTTCTAGAGGGATTATAATAAGAGTCAATCCAATCTACTTCAGTTCAACAAGCCAGGGTAATCGCTTGAAAATGCTAGTAAGATCCACGATGCTAAGAAATCTTCTGGCTATGCGAGTGAAAAGGAAATTCCAATATTTAAACATATGTCTTCAGATCACGGAAAGTGCTTCCATTGATCTTGCATTATACTTCTACTTTTGAGCCATAGGCATAACTTTTTTCGTCTTACAGAACAAGTTCAAGTATACCAATCCAATGCATTCATGTGTAACTGCTATCTCTTTGCACACCAAATACAACATTTTTTGACATACAAATATACAATCATAATGGAGGCAAAGTGAGGAATTCCTCAGGCACGATACGCCCTGTCAAATTGCCAGTGAGGTTCAATTTTTACAGAAGTTATAACAAACGTCAACATATCAAAGCCTGCTTTCATCTGATGGCTTAACAAGTATATCGCAGTTTTCAAACGTCTTATGTTCAAAAAATTCTAGGGATGGGATAAACAGAGAACTGAACAAATTCGCCAATTTTATTGGCATTTTCTGCATTATATTATTTTAATTTCTAGCTAATGCAACAAGGATTCAGCAGGTTGAGATGATTACCTTCTAAATAAATGTCTATATTTATTCTAATTTAGTAACCTAAAAAATACAGTAAATAACAATAAAATTACTCAATTTTCAAGTCAAATTTTGGAATTGAAGGCAATGCAATCTATGAATTAATTCCTTATTTTTCCATGAAAAATAAAATAAAAATCCCTTCTTCAATTTTACCCAACAAAGGTACTATGAAATATCAGTAAAAAACCTCTGGTCCAATTTCCAATTCTCTTCTATTTTCTTCCTTTCAAGTAATCAAAACATAAAGATCAAAAATAACACAGAGACAAAAACTTGAAAAACAAGTAAACAACATAAAAAGAAATTAATAAAGTGAAATTTATAAATTACCTCAAAAAAATCTCTTATAACTCCTCCTCTTAACAACTTGAAATTCAATCTTGAGTCTCACAAGAACAAACAAGCATAAGAATTCTGTATTGTCACAGGAACAAACAACCTTTTGTGTCGTCACTTAACAAACCTTATAAATAAAAACATCATATCCACAATCAAGAATTCAATTAAAAACACCATATAATAAAATTTAAATTAAAAAAAAAAAAAGAGTACCCTTGTGGTGTGATCAATCAAAAGAAGCTAGAGAGATCCCAGATAAGATTAAGATCTCTCTCTTTGTTTCTCTCTCTACAGAGGGAAAAAAAATGAAGTCTTTGGAAAAAGCAATGACTTCAAAAATGTCAACATGTGGTCTCTTTGTTATTCTCATATACTACTTTTTTTTTTGTTTCACCTTTCAATCATTTCTTTACCCAATTGGCTATCTTTGATAGTTATATAACAACAAAGAAGTATCTAAATGAATATAGTAATAAAATATTTGACAGATTTTATTTTTCTGGGCTTTTGAGGAACTGAAGGATATAGGTATTTGTAGCACATTTTCTAGATTCTCTGTGAGCCCTCTCTCTTCCTCTCTCCTGCTTGTTGGGTACCACATAATTTAATTTTATATTTCTTTATTATTGACAACTACTTTAGATTAGGATCATTATTTTTTATATATATTTTGATCATCAATAATAAAAATAACTAATTTGCTTTTATTTTTCAAGTAATTAATAAACGAGTTAATAATTATCATTTAAATGATTTGATGGCATAAAAAGAAAATTAACTACTCATTTCTTCATCTTTACTTGTCCACTATACTATTTTAGGATGTCCAACAATATTTGTCTAGTTTATAAAATCAACAAGTAATTTATTATTTTCTGTCTATTTTACCCTTGTTATTAAATACTAGTTCATTTTTTAATGTTTAGATGACTTATATTTAATGGGGGTGATTTGGTAAAATTACCCCTATCATACCATTCTTAATCCCTATATCAAGTCAATAGTTGACAACCATTGATGAAAGAATAGTTATGTAGATAATAAAAACAATATAACTATTTTTTTTTGTCTATGTGCATCTTGAATTTTCTAAATTCCACTGCTGAAGTCTAAGAGGATACTATTCATTTCTTCTTCACACTGCTGCTCGCTTTGGAGACTAAACAATGTAAATAATACGTAACAGTACATTAAATATCTTATTATTGTTATGATTTACTTTTTAAAGTTATTTTCTACCTAATGATTTACTTTTTAAAGTTATTTTCTACCCAATGTCAAGTATACACTTCACGATACAATTCACGTAATTTTTATTTTTTTAGAATAAAACTAGATTTATATGTCACATGGCTAAATAATCTAATTGGAAAAAAAAAAAAAGAGTAGGGTGATGTTTGTAAGTCTCCCTCATTTTATCATCAATAAAGATTGCATCTAAAACTAATAATCACGGGCAGCAATGGTGTTTTCTCTGACGGGAAAGTACAAAATGTACGACAACATTCACTATAAAGATTATGTGTAGCTGACCTCTCCTTCTCTAGCGCGTGAGAGAATTATCGCAATTGAGTTCACGTCATTATATTTAGAATCATTAAAATTTTCATTGATATTTATATAAAGTGCTGGTTATAAAAACTCATAATTATTATTATCACTAAATAATAATAATAATGTTATTATCATTAAATCATTTATTTATTCTAGTGTTTGGACATAAAAAATGTACTCCTAACGTTTTTTTCCTGTCAGAATTTTGAACATGATATTTCATATTTCTAAACTAATTATTTCGTTGAGCATATTAATCTCTATTTATATGATACTTTTTTTTAGTACATAGTGCAAAAAAGAATAAGACTATTTTATAATTAATGAAATAATAATAATTTAATTTTAATATATGTGACTCAATCCTTTTTTTTGTGTGTGCGTTTGTGTCCAATTTACATGTTGGTATGCTGCTTTCTTTACCATTTTAGTGTTGAAGATTATCTGATTACTTTAATTATTGTTGCGTAAATTAATTTATCTATTTATTAGTACTTGACAGAGATATAAATTGAATGGACGAAGTAGTTGTGAATTTTCATAAACTTGTCCAATACGAAGTGAATAAAGTGGTTTAAAATTTATTGTACGTCTCTTTCACCATAAAATAATAAAAGCAAATGAACAAAAACTCGCATAAGCTTCACTAGAAAAAAATTTAAAAATTGAGTTTATTAATTTTTAAAAATAAATAATATTTTAATAAATTATATTTAGTTAATTTTAAAATATAAATATAAATTTTGAATCAAAATTATTATAATAAAATTATAAAATTACTCTGGAAAAAGTTAAATAACTCCATGCGTCCATATACATGAATGCGATCTAATGAATAAATTAACCTACCAACGAAGAATTAAATATTATGGATGGTCCATTAGTGGAGAATATATATCATTTTCAACATAGTATTATTTTAGTTTGTTAAAATAGCATAGAGAAAAAAGTTGTAATAAAAAATAAATTATAGTTGGAATGTAAAAGTAAGCAAAGAAAAAGTCCACGCTGTTAATTAAGATTTTATATTTTGAGAAAATTGGTAAAGTTGTTTTATTTATGGCACAATAAGGGCCCTACACGTCGAGTGTTTCGTTTCTCTCCATTAAATTACATTTTTGCTGATTATTCAACATTTTAAAGATTTTTAAAAGTTTTTCTCGTGTTGAAATTTAAAAAGTTTTTTTTGTCCATGGAAATTAGTTCATCTAGAAAAATAATAGTAAGCCACTTGGTAAGTGAAAAACAAGTAGATGAATAGAAACGCTGAGCCATTTAAATTTCGATGTATTTTATGTGCTTGTAAATTTTGTGATTATCTCATCTAAAAATGTTTTTAGATAAAAATAACATGGTAGCAAAATATGCACGAGTACTTGGATCAGGTCTTATTGTTACCTTTATCAAAAAAAATAATCTATTTAATGATAAAACAAATATGAACACACGCATGAGGGGACATTTTGAGAATATAATTTTTTTTCTGTTAAAAGTATGTGTACACAATGAAATAGATAATAAATGATACTCTCTCTAACAACTTAAGATCATTCACTTTAATATCACTAACAAAAAAGTGATTTAAAAAGATGTTTATTTATTGAGGTGGTCGATTATGATATCTATAGCCTTATAACTTTGAACATGGGCGGATTCGGATTGTTAGGTGGGGATTCTCAAGAATCTAGTAACTTTTGTGCGAATTTTATGTTTGTATTGAGAAATTTAATAATATATAAGAATTACGATTTGAGAACCCATAAACAAAGTGTGTTGTTGATCTAGTGACATAAAAGAAACTTGTTAAACTCTACTTTACGTGGGAACTCACAAATTTCAAATCTTGAATCCACGTCTTATAATGAATCAATCACTTCATTCAAATGCATTGTTTTTTACTCCATAATTTAACTAAGTTCTCATACAGATCTCCTATCAATTATTGTGAGGTAATGTAATGTATATTCACTCCAACATATAAAACAAGTGAAACTTCATCTATTTGTCTGTATGTTAACATGATCCATGTCTGCTTGTTTGACATATGATTCTACTTTGCCAAACACAAAATTCCAACATTTATGCTAAATCAAGTCCTTTTTGTAACAAATTGCACATGAAATTAATAATTAATTCTTACCAAGCCACTTCCAACTTTATCCCTATATAAAAAAAAGAAGAAGAAATGTTAACAAAAATATCTGCTAATGACAAAGGTCCCCTCATTAAACAGTTGTTGGGGGGAATTTACTCTATAATTATATACATGGCCAACTGTCATTTAATGAAAAGTTCTTGGTGTCTAATACTCTGTGTATTTCAGTTTATGTTATACTCTTTTCTTTTTGCTAGACATGATTTCATGTCACACAAATATCACGATATATTTTTAGACCACGAAGAAAAAAAGAAATATTTAGTGATATTCAATTTTTGTTTTGTTGGGATAAATGGGGGAAGATGGGGAAGTCATTTTCAGATTGTGATGGGCCAACTAACTGTAGAAACCTAAGAAGAATGAATAATGAACCAACTACTAATTAATAAGAGTGATTTAACTCTTTCAATTAACTCATATTTCACTTTTGAGCAATCAATGAGTAACATGCTCACACACCCACCACCCCACCTATGCTTAATCTTGTTTTGATATTTTCCTTTTATTTACTCTTGTTTTCTCTCAACATTTTCATTTTAGACATCCATTTTGTTATAGTAATCTTCTAAAAGGGAAAACTAAAGACAACATATTTTGCTTTTTCTTCAATATATAGAGTTCAAAACCATGATCGATGAGTAGATTCAGTATAAATTGTGTAAGTTACTGCAAGCATTAGATGACAACAGTCTAATGTTTTATCTGTAAGATTAAGTAATACATGAGCAAATATTAGATCTAAGTCTAACGTTGTTCGGAAGGATAATTATTCAACGGCTACACTTGCACATGTTTAAGATTATGTACTAAATCTAAATGGTGACCTAAAAGGGAATATTTGCAAAATCAGCATTGAATTTTAGGGCTCATAAGCCCAAAAAAATCTTCCCAGAGCCCAACACTCCTCAACATTGACCAGCTTAATAGTACTGGGAAGTCTGCTCAAAGAAAAAGCTCTAATCTCCATTTGGTAGGCTCAGTTCTAAAGTCTATTTTAGCCAGGACCTAATCACAGAGCACAGTTTCTATGAGAAAATAGTTAAATGAGAGGATTAATGCTGCAGCGTGGTCCAAATAATCCGGACCCAGGGGGAAGTGTATCGTGTTTCATTTCTGAACCATATATCTACTACATATATAAGTGACAATAACCAGGCAGGTCATGGTCGACATGCTTGCCTGGCAGCTGCACTGTTTCCTTTTTTCGATGGTTCTTCCGTTTTAATTTATTTATCTTGTTTCTTAATTTTTTAAATATTTTAAAATTGCGTAAAAAATATCATAAATCATGATAATTGCCAACTTAAAATATATGTAAAAAACATAAAAAATTCGATTGATTCATAAAATTAATCTATCTGTGACACATAAAATGAGATAAAAAAAGGTAATATGTATTATTTAATTTTGAAAACTACGTAGAAATATTGTAAATCTCAATAATTAACAACATTTGATTGACTCTTGAAATTCTATATGTGCTACCTACATTGGGATAAGAGAAGTACATATATTATTAAAAATTTACGTAAAAAGTTCTATAAATTACAATAATCAAAATAAGTAACATATAATATTTAATTTGGAAACTACGTAAAAAGTATTGTAAATCTCAATAATTAACAACATTTGATTGACTCTTGAAATTCTATATGTGCTACATACATTGCGACAAGATAAGTAATATATATTATTTAAAAATTACATAAAAATACTATAAATTACAATAATTATTACAATAATTAACAACTTAAAATATTTAAAAATCATATTAAAATTTAATTGACTATCTAAGTTCTATCAATGTCACATAAAGTGAGACAAAAAATAACATATATTGGGCATGTGCGGGGACTTGTGTCTAGTGTCAACCATAATTGTCACTGCTTTTGGACCAAAACTATTGCTGCTTCAACAGAAAATTTAATCCTTTTCACCACTGTAAATTTTCCCTGTATTGCACATCTAGCACATGGAGAAGACAGCCAACAAAATAACTATTAAGAAGTTACAATAACAACAACATACCCAGTGAAATCCTACTAAGTGGGTTCAGGGGAGGGTAGAGTGTACTTAGACCTTACCACTACCTCGAGAAGGTAGAGAGGCACTTTAAGAGGTTGAGGCCTAAATAACTTAAGAGATATAACAGTGCTTGTTTCTAACTCATCTTTATCTAAAATGTATGTTCCTCTGAGTTATGAATATTTACAAACATTGACCATGAAAAGTGTTCTTCACTACTATCTTGATTTGGGCAGGAAAGTGTAGTAGGAGAGAAGGACGTACAACAAATTTAGCCTTTATTTCAAGTGTCATTGCTGCTTCGAGAGAGATTGATCCAAGGGATCATACTTATCATTGCAGCTTTGTATCATTACATAATAGTTAACTTATCTGGGAATACTATTTACAAGAAAGTGTTGATTAACTGCATAAATCTATTATATCTGGTCTGATGTAAGAGACGCATCTCAGTTCATGAAACTCATCATTCATCGCAAAGACCTGCTGGAACAGGAGAAAGCAATTTAAGATGCTGACCTAATCTGTCTACCATCTGATAAATCTTGTCTGATTTGACGTGAGATTTATCCATCACGGTGAATTCACGGTATTCATCATTCAATAGTAATAAGCTAGCACCAGATTGGTTTGGCCTGCCAATGTTCTTCATCATCAACCTTATGTTGGCAACATTATCCCAGTCTCCTGCTGAAGCATAAATATTCGACAATGCAGAAAGTTTTCCAGCATTTTTAGGCTCTAATTTAACTAGGAGGTTACGCACGTCATCTGCAAGTTCAACATCTTTATGCATCCTGCAAGCCCCTAAAAGGGAACCCCAAATTTTAACGTTAGGTTCAAGCGGCATCTTTCGTGCAAGTTCAAAAGCTTCTCTAACATAGCCACCACGGCCTAAAAGATCAATAAGACAACCATAATGTTCTACTTCAGGTTTTACCCCATAATCTTTCTCCATGGAATAGAAAAAAAGTATTCCCTCGTCCACCAAACCTGTATGATTGCACGCACACAATATACCAACTAATGTCACTTTATCAGGCACAAATCCTTCTTGCTTCATCCTAATGAAAAGCTCAAGTGCCTTCTTTCCACGTCCATGCATGGCGAACCCATGTATCATAGCATTCCAAGATACCAAGTCTCTTTTTTCCAGCCCGTTAAAGACTTTATAAGCCTTGTGCAAACATCCACACTTGGCATACATATCAATCAACGCATTACAAACCAAAGTATTACACTTGTACGTACTCCTTTCGGCAGAATCATGCACTTTTTTACCCAAACTAAGCATGCCCGATTCTGCACAGGCAGCTAAAATGCTAACAAAAGCCGCAACATCAAGCCTCAAACCTGTCTCCTCCATTTGCATGAACAACTGAATTGCCTCATTTACAAGACCCTTTTCAGCATATCCTGATATCATTATTGTCCAAGAAACCAAATTCTTGGAAGGCATCTTATCAAATAACATCCGAGCCATCTCCAAATCCCCAGCTTTGCAATAACCCGAGACCATGGTGGACCAAGAGACGACATCCCTCTGTGGCATAGTTTTAAACAACTCAAATGCCACACTAATTTGCTCAGCCTTGGTATATCCATCTAACATAGTATTCCAACTAACCCTATCTCTTTGAGGCATTTCATCGAACAGCTTCCGCGCTTCACTCAAATCCCCCACTTTCAGCAACGCACTAATCATGGAATTCCAAGAAACAACATCTCTCTCCTTCATTCCCCAAAACAACTGACCTGCAATTCGGACACCAACTAACCCACACTTGGAATAAGCATCAATCAACGAATTGGGCACATATATATCATCCTCAAACCCCCATTTCACAACATGGGTATGAATCATACTCACAACACTCAACCAACACTTCCCCGAACAACCCTTTAGAAGAAACGAAAAGGTAAAATTATCAGGAAAAATACCAGAAGACTGCATATCAAAGAAAGTATCAAAAGCTTGAGATGGTTGAGAGTTGTAAATATGAGCTCTTATCAAAGCATTATACAAATGCACATTAGGGTCACGCACTTGATCAAAAACCTTCAAAACAGAACCCATTTGTCTACAATTAGAGAAAGCAGCAATTAGCTTTGGAGCAATGAAAGGGTCTTGTTCAAGATTGGATTTGTATACCAATGCCTGCATTTGCTTCAGTTGGTTAATGTCTCTGCATTTATCTAAATCCCATAATTTCTGCTCGAAGTGTCTTCGCCTTGAAACCCATGTAGGAGCTCGGATTGGTGTTGGCATCTGCATGTTACAAATCGGAATTTTTGAAGAAAAATAGTCGAATTGGGTCTTTGATAGAGTAAAGATTTTAGTTGAACTCTAAACGAAACGTTCACCAGAAACTGTCGGGGATAAGGTTTTAGGAAAAATATCTAAGGAGAAATAACGTATTTGGGCTTTCGCGTTCAAATGATATTTATCACGAACAAGTTACTCCAAAATTATGTAATATTATGACTCGTTATTAAAGTTACTTTATATATCCATGGACGAATTAGATTTTTTATTATTTATTAATTAAGGAATTTGAGGGTCATGATGCTAACTAAAAAATGAAAAATTATATGGTTAAGCAAATATAGTTAATTAGTCATTATAACTATAATTTGAATTAATTATCACTCGCGATCAATATTCAGTGATAATTACGTGAGTTGGGTTTCGAGTTTGTATAATTCGGAATTTTGTATAACTTTTGTATAGTGTAATTTTTATAATATAATTTGTATAACTGTTTAAAGTTCAGATGATTGTGTTTGTATAAATTTGTTATTTTGAGTTTATACAAAATAACTCAATTATACAAACATATCCGTAAATTATACAAACGGGACAACTTAAATTGTGGCTATGGCCCGTAAATATGCAAACTATAGCTATGCAGCATAATTAAGTTTATTATAATGTCTATTTGCAAAAATTCCTCAAAAAATAACATATGAATTTTCTAGTGATCATTGAATGTTAAGCATATTTAGGACGTATAATTGGAAGCTTGATTACAATTATTTTAATGTGTGTACAAGGAGTACTACTGAACTATCCGAGTAGCAATCTTATTTCAACAACATTCTTATAATATGTAAATTATCTCTATCATGTAGATATAATGTATACAGTCATTTGTGTATATCCAAAAAAGTTTGTTTAGTTATACATAATTAGGAAGTATATTCGTGCTTCGCGAGGTAAATTAATTAATTTAGACAAGATTTTTTAAAATACAATTTTTTTTCAAACAAATATGATAAAACTTTTTATGTATATGCATAAAAAATAATTTAAAATATTTATGAAATCTTTATTATATAATTTTATTAATAAAATTAGAGTTAGATGAACGATATTCTTTTTATTATTATATCTTCTTTAAAAAATAAAAATATATTTAAAAAATCATGTTAAATACAATATTTTTGTATGTGATTCTAATAGTAGTAGCCTAGTAGGTTTGTTTCTTTCATTAGGATAGTATGAAATATTTGTTTTCCAAAAATTTCCTTCATTAAGAATAAAATAATGATAAAGAAAAGAAACTAAATATATAAAGGAACAAAGAAATATAAGTGGAAACATTACAATTCAATGGGTTGCGCCTCTCCAATTGGACAATTAAAACTTAAAAGGTTATCTACTACAAATTCTTTTGATTATAAGATTAAATTTTTGGAATAGTATTTTTTTCTTTATTTGATTATAAGCTATTTATTATGAAGTAATGATACCTCTCGAGAGTCAATTTATCTATTTTTCAAAGTTAAATAAGATTAGATTAATTTTATATTTTAAAATTAAAGTTTAGATATTCAAAAGTTATATGAAAAGTATTATAAATTACAATTTTACTCATGTATCATTTATCAATACGAGCAAGAAAATATATATTAATTTAATTTTGATCGAAATTCATATCACTTGGCTCTTAAAAAGGAACGATATTAGAAAGAGAGAAAAAAATCTAAAAAAGTGAGCAATTAAATAAATAGGAATATGATATGACCTCGTTACAAATTTTGCCAAGATATAATAGATCAATAGATGAAATCTTTATGTATTTATGCATACAAATTTAAATATTTTTTCAAATTAGTTCCAAAACTTTGTATATCACCTAATTCATAATTAATTAAGATCAGAGCTTACTTTTTTTTTTAAAAATCTAATTGTCAATTACAAACTTCTCTAATTTTTAAAAGTAAATATTCTAACATTTTAAAAAATTGTTAATATAACCCATATCATATAAAAAAAATCATAGATTTCAAAGTCAAAAGAAAAAATAAATAAATCGTAGTAAAAATTTTAAAATATGAAATATTTATCATCTTCTAATTTATAATCTTGTAAAAGTTAAAAATATGTTGATGAAGATCGACTTCACAAAATTTTAGCGTGTTCAGCCAGAAAACTTCTTAACCAAAAGTAGGGATAAGGGTCTGAAAAATACCCCAACTTTGATCGAATTTGAAATTCACTCTTTTATTCTGAGTGCGCAGAATGGTGCTTTGCGGCTACTATGGGTCTTCATTGTTGCGATACTAAACTTTCATGAAAACCTATTACCTCCCTAGACTATTTAATACCATATTTTAAACATATATATTTGCCCACGTGGACATAAAAAATAATGCAAAATTATAAATAGTAATGTCTCCATGTGGGCACATATATACCTTTAAAATACACTATTAAATAGTTCAGGGGGTAAAAAATACGGTATTAAATAGTCTATGGAGGTAATAGGTCCTCATGAAAGTTTAGTATCGCAACAGTATATCCGACCAAAGTTGGGGTATTTTTCAGAGCCTTATCCCCCAAAAGTAATGCACTCTTTCTCTAATTGCTTTCAAAAATTATCTGCCGGCTTCCTCTTAACTTTTCTCAAAATCATATTTTTAAAATTCTCATATTATTTCAACATTTATATGAATTGAAACAATTTAATTAATTCAATTCATAGAGGAAAAATCTTGGATATTCTAAGTATAATTCGTAAAAATATGCATTTCTCAATGAAACAAATTTCTAATGAAAATTAGATCATTTCAATGATGAAACTTTTAAAATAAATAAAATTATGATAATTCACAAGGAGGCTATGATTAGTTGGAAGACATATATTAACAAATATAATTGACGCATACGCTAAATTAAAAAATGGATCAAAATTTTTCTTTGCATGGGTCTCGCGAGGTGAGGACCTAGTCATCCTTCAATCTTCGTTCATTTGCTTCAAAAGGAGCCAAAAACACCTCTTTTCGATCATGTTCATTTGATACATTTTTTGCACATATAAAATTTACAATAAACTCAAAACACCCAAAATAATGATGTAACAATGCAATTATGCATAGAATATAAAGCAATAAAATAATATAAATACACATTTTAAACCGAATATCACCATACAATTTTGACATATATAATTAGATGTAATCAAAAAAGGGAAGAGAAATCAGAGAACCTAACTACTCATTATTCATGTAATTTGAAAGAGGAAAGTTATTTTAATGGGATAGAGAAAAATTACGTACCTTTAAGCCTTAGAATGAATTTAATTAGTAGTAGAGAGAAGATGCTTAAGTAAATAGTGAGGATTAAGAGAGTTTAAATATCTATTAGAAATTAAACATAATCATTAATGTTGCAATTATTAAAAAAATTAAACTTTCGTAATAAGTGCTAATTTGCGGACAATCAATTATCTTGGAATAGGAAAACGTCTGTATTACTGCTAATTTAATTTCAAATACATAGTCAAATTAAATTGCCATTTATTTTGTAATAATAGAAAATTAACGTTACTGCCATTTGTATGAAGTTAATTAATCAATGTCCTAATTGCAATATTATTTAATAATGATTTATTGAAGAAATTATGTGTTATGATTATACTAATTGCACCATTATGTATTTAGCCGTTACATAATTTCTTTTGAAACGAAAGGTTAATCTAATAAATGCTAATAATAACGAAAGAAATAAATATTTTAAAAGTTTTTTGAACATAGAATGACGAAAAAAATTCAAAATTATGAGAAAATAAATAAATAGCAATATTGATCAAAGAAGCATGCCACATCAACTTTTTTATTTTCATATATATATAGAGATATTTGGATAATTGAATGTGTATTTATTAATTTACAAAATGTTTATTTTGATTGTATGTTTGTTAATTTACAGAATACATATCAAAATATATATATGATATTTTTACAAAATATATATATGATATTTAATTTCATTTGCGTTTACACTTGTTTCAAAAACTTCTCTTACAAGATAATTATAAGGAAAATCACAAAATAAATGCACCAAATCAGCACGGAAGAAATGCACAAATAGCAACGTGAAAATCCACTTTTTTTTTCTTTTTTTTGTTAAAATGACCAATAACAACTGTTAAAAAATTAATCGATACTTATTCAATTAATTACTCGAATGGTAAATACTCTTCACTTTCAATCTAAAGATTGTGAATTCAAATCACCAAGGAAGCAAAAAAGATGAAAGCTCTAAAAAGAACTAACAAAAATAAAACTTATTTAACTAAACTAACATTTATCATCACTTCACGTGTAACATACATTAGAGTAAGATATGGATACATTTTAAAAAGATAGGAGACAATTGAAATATAATTTTTAGGAAGAGAGAAAATATTTATAGGCTACTAACTTTGACTAAAAAGAGTAAAATATGGCTATTTGATGCCAACATTTCAATATTAGGCTACAACGTACAAACTGGACAAAAGTTAAATTTGACTCTGCCACCTTTTGAATATCAGGCTGCAATATATCAAATTGGACAAAATTAAACGTTTGAATCTCTTTTTTTCTTTATAAATTGACGGCAGGGCCATATGAAGAATCGAATCCTCATCAATAAAGTAAAAAATATATGTAGTCTTTTTTTTTTTTTAGAATTTAAGTAGTCTATTAACTGAGCTATTGAAATTTCTTTTGGGAATATTTGAATTCAAAATGTTCAATTTTTTTATTTTATTTTTTTAAATTCTTTCCACGTGAGAAACCCGCCATTGACCTATTTAAAGATTGGATTGGCCACTTACGAATTGCCAACGAAATGTTTTGCATTAAAAACAACATTTTTTTTTTTTAAAAAAAGCGTCACATTATTTTCGCCGGGAGGGGGGGGGGGGGGAGGACTTATTTAATTAAGTCTTCACTTCTTCTTTTTCTGAAAAAAAAAAGTGAGGTTATTTATTAATTTAGATTAGATTACAAAAAATAAAGGAGTAAAATTCGCGCACTGACCACCAAAAGCAGAGTCAATTCTAGGGGTCTGCAAAAATCGAACCGACCGATAAACCGAACCGAAAAAAGTGTTATTGGTTTATTGTTATTGGGTTATTGGGATAACGGTTATTTAATGGTTTTACAAAAAAAAATTATTGGGTTATCGGTTCGTTATTGGTTTTTAATATTGGGTTATTGGGTTAACCGATAACCCATTAAGAATATAATAATTTACTATTTTAATTTTTAGTTATACATATATATATAATATTAAAAAAATATTAATATAATTAGTAGTATATTAGACTAAAAATATAAAACCCTA